>QXDR01000087.1:0-235239 GCA_003717165.1 Protomyces inundatus | reverse complement strand
GAAAGCCCTTGGGCGACACAAGCTGCAGAAGTTTGCTGCTATGCTGGGACTACGACGACCCTCGATCGACTTGAAGCAGACAGCCGCGAGCTAGGTGGAGTGTTGTGTTGCTTGATGCATCACGTGTGAGCTCGCGGATGTTGCGTCGTGCGGTATTTGTCATACCCCTGAGTTCAGGAAGGGTCCATACCAGCCCGCAAGGATAAGTAGAGGGCTTCGCCCACTTAGTAGTTAGACCCCTAAGAAACGTATCGTAACATACCTTGCCCCTGCCCGGAACTTGGTTTTAAAGACACCTGATGATGGCAAGTCTCCCTTGTACGTCGTCATGCGAGGTGCTCAGGCGCTCAACTCGCTCACTGAATCAATACAATTTGGTATTGGGCATTCAATGCAGTGTCCGCAAATCAGCACGCGTGATGCATCCTGGAACACAGCATAGAGATCATCACACGACGGGAAGCTCAAAGCACTGTGAGGATAGCATTCGTCAATTTTGAAAACCTTCAGGCTATCGATTACTAGATTGCGCGATGGTTGAACAGCTTGATGCTATTGATTACTTGTTTCTCTGAGATGCACAGATGATCAGTTAAGTAAAGCGACAAGAGAGCAAGAGGATTCATCGGAGGCAGATGAAGAAGACGGTACACCAGGCAGGGACCAAGATTACGCCATCAGCTTAAGCGGTCGCTTCGAGCTCTTCAGCGAAATTGCTGACCGGCTCGATGTCAAACAACTCAACGAGCTTTGTCACGCTGTGGAAGAGCGTGACGTCCACAAATATAGGGCCATGCTCGGAAGACACTTCTAAGCTGGCGCCGCCAAACATCATTCCGAGGATTGAACCGTTGAGCGGATTGACAATTGCCGCTCCTGAGTCGCCATCTTCGGAAAATGGCTTGCCATACACCGGGTTCCAGGCGCCGTGGGACTTGAACGGCAACGTGTTGACGCCGTCCAGCGTCGTCAACGACACTACAGGCTTGTACCCATCTGTCGTAGCTCGCGTGAGTCCTGATGAGCGGCCGCGCTTGATCACCTCGGCATTTTCGTCCAACTCGCTAGGATCCTGGAATGTGTCGGAGCGTAAGACGCCATCAGCGTACTGCACCATTTCTTCGGTGAACGTCTCTGGTTCAGCCACTTTGATTAGCGAGCAATCCATCATGGTAGGTTCTTGCTCTGTGGGCAAGCGATAGATAGACTTGACCACGCGTCCAAAGGCCGGACGCTGCTTGAGAATGTCGAGTCTGGCCTGTATCTCGGCAATCTGACGTTGTGTGTACGCCAAAGATCTGTTTTGCTGCTTGAGCTCCACCAATCGCGCCTGTTCCCCCAGGAGTAGTTCCTCTTGATTCTTGATCATCGTGAGCTTATCAGCCTCCCCCGGACAAACAACCATGGCATCGCTCCCCCCGGCGACATGATTGCACGTCAGCGCGCATAGTTCGCCAGTCTCTCGCAATTGGACATACGGGCCAAGAGTGCCCATCCTATAGCCGCCGACAGTTGAGATGCTCGATCCCATCCTGTAGGAGTAGGAGAGCTGTTGCGACTCATGATTGAAGACAGCGTTGAGTCTCGGAGACCCCCGAAACACGAGGACGGAGACGCCGCCGTATGAAGGTTGCAAGGCGCCGGTCACAACTTGCACTCGAGGTGTACCGACGACGATAGCCGGTTCACCTTTGAACCGAGCCAGCATCACGATCCAAGAGTAGGTCTCGTGCATCTGCTGCATCAAAGGGACGACTTGGTCGTCGATCGCGACCTCCGCCAGGTCGAACTTGGCGGATCGAGCCAACGTCTCAAGGAACACATCGTGCTTTGGAAACATGGTGTTACTTGCTCCTGGCGTGTGCGTCTTTGTCGACTTGTGCTTGCCTACAGGTGTTGAGCCAGTGCTCAGTCGCGGAAGCTCAGCGGCACGTGCCTTGATAACAGGTGATAGCGCTGTGACAGGGCGTTGCACCTTATTGGCTCCGAACAAGATGTCGGTGATTCGGGAACGGCTCGCAGGAACACCCAGAGACGTTGCCGGACGCTTCAAATTGTTGTTGATGCGTGGTATATGGAAGATGCCGTTGTTTCTAGGACAAAAGTACGGTTGCTTACAGGGAGAATGCTGTTGTGTCGTTGGGAGGAAAGTGGGGCGCCCAGATGAAGTGACAGTGTATAGGCGGTACTCAATATTACTCACCGTGCTATCACGACTCACGACTCATTACGCTGACTCACTGCCACTGGTTCACCGTGAGCCACAGTCGCGCTCGAGCCGTGACGGCCCAGGTGGGCAGGAGTCGGCGAGTAGCACGTGACGGACGGTGGGCCGATCACCGAGGTGTACGGATAAACAACCTCTCTTCTGCCCCTACTTGACCGAGTCATTGCCGAACCTCTTCCTAGCGCGCAACGACATGGAGTGAAGGACCATGTTCGACATTGGGCTTGCATTGTATTCCGGCTGTTGGATGATGCCATCAACAACAGTTCTAGGCCTACCATTGACAAAGCACTCGGCTTCGTCCAAGCGATGATGCCGAAGGGCTGTCTTGACAACAAGAAAACGCTGTACATATCGAGCTGGACAATTTCTTCACCTTTACATGTGTAAGCGACGTTTCTCTGGCCGACTGGCTGCGTAATGCGCCGCGATGGGTCAACTGGTACAGTGAAAACAGCCGATGTCAATGGGAGGATGTTGCTCTCGTCGGAATTGACGCGACCTAGGGCGATATCTGATGGTCACCGATGGTACATGTTTAAGCTTTCTCGGGCTTTGAGCAATGATCCATGTGACCCGATTGAGCCCTTGAAAGGGCGCCACGGCCGCCCAGGCCTGCCACATCTGCTGAAGACAGGATGATACTCACTTCTCTCACCGAACGCTTAGATTTGTGTGAATCTTGGCATTCGACTATTAGCGATCGTTGGTCTATCGACAAGTCCTTGCCAGCGCATGTTGGTTTGGCCCTTGTTTGTGCACTTATGGCTCTCATTCGCCACTCGAGGTACTGGTGAGACGACTAGCGTGACGCGCAGATTCCGGGAAGAGTCGTATCGCAGCTCACTGTCCATTGCTTTGTGGAGCAAAGTCGCGTGTCATTTCGCAGTGCGACCAGCCTTCGTCATCGTAGTATCCTTTCGAAGCGTTGTACTCGTAGCCAAGACTCTCATAAAATTTTCTGACTTGGTGCTGACTGCTGATGACAATCGTTGTGACCTGCCAATCATGCAAGACCTTTTCCGTAGCGACTTCACATATCCTGCGGCCCAAGCCTGTTCCTCGCGCCTTCTTGTCCACAGCCAGTCGTCCGAGATACGCCTTTTGTCCAATGTGCTTTATGCGAACAGTCGCCAAAGTCGTGCCCTTGCCATCCACAGCGATGACGTGCATCACGTCCTTACGATTGAGCGGCGTATCGTACTCGTCCAATTCGATATCTGGATCAAAGCCTTGTTCTTTCGTGAAGACTTCCAGACGTAGTGCTGCTGATTTATCAAAGTCCTCTTGCTACCGAGTCAGACAAGCCAGTTGTTCGAAGGATGATACTCACTGTCTCGATCGTGATGAAGTTCATTGCAGTTGTGTCGTTGGAGCCATCTGCATCTGTTGGAACTTGGCAGCTGTTGCTCTGCTGAGTCTGCTCTCCTGCCGCTCCTTGGATTTTTGGCGCATCCGGCATTGCCGCCTCCGATAGCCCGCTACCCCCACAAACGCCGGCAAGCAGATCAAGTCTCGAAGCAACAACCATCAGCGCAGCATCATGAAGCAAGTTACAATCGACAGCTCGGCAGGAGGAAAGCCAGGAACAGTCTGGTTCCCATTGGTCCACAAGGATGTGCCAGAGCCACGCCCAACAAGCACTCAGCTGCTCGTCAAGATGCTTGCCGGCGCCCTCAACCATCGAGACGTTTTCCAAAGACAGGCCAGCTACCCTAATTTGTCGGACGAGAGCCCAGTTGGTGCCGACGGCGTCGGTATCGTGATTGACGCTCGAGGCGATTCTAGTCTGAAAGGCAAGCGTGTCATTTTTGCTCCAGGTCAGGGCTGGGAGTCTGATCCACTTGCACCAGAGTCTGTCTATGGCATCTTGGGCGGCCAGAAGGGAATGATCGGCACCTTCACCGAGTACAATGCCGTTGAGGCCTCTGAAGTAGTCGAATGCCCAGAGCATCTGTCCGACACCGAGGCTGCTGCACTGCCGCTTGCGGGTCTGACTGCATACCGTGCCGTCTTCTCGAAGGGTGGACTGCAGTCGGGCATGACGGTTCTCATCACTGGCATTGGCGGCGGTGTCGCGCTTGCGGCTCTTCAATTTGCCGTTGCTGCTGGAGCTGATGTCTGGGTCACATCCGGAAGCGAGAACAAGATTGAGCGTGCAATGAAGCTCGGTGCCAAAGGAGGCATCAGCTACAAGACGGAAAAATGGGGTAAAGCGCTGGCCAAAAAGCTCGGCACGAAGAAATTTGATTTGGTGATCGACTCGGCCGGTGGCAACATTGTTGCGGATGTCCTGCCAGTCATTCGCCAAGGTGCGCCCATTGTCGCTTACGGCATGACGGTTGCGCCCAAAATTGTCTTTTCCATGGCAGCCGTTCTGGCCAACGTCGAGTATCGCGGTTCAACTATGGGCTCCAAGCGCGAGTTCAAAGAGATGGTGGCCTTCGTTAAAAAGCATGAGATCAAGCCGGTTGTTCACAAGGTTTACGCAAGCCTTGAACAGAGCGAAGACGCTTTCGTGGAGATGCGAGACGGTCATCAGTTTGGCAAGCTCGTGGTGCAAATTGCACGAGGTGAGGCCAGTAAGTTATAATCTTCTTAGGCGGTTGTATCAGTCATCTACAGCAAGCAGCGTAAACATCGACCAAGCAGCGCAATAATCTTCAGCACAAGGGCTTCCAGGGGTTGGAAGTCATACAGCAAGGCACGTTCGCTGGAGACGCGCGCAGGCAAAGGTGCACCCAGGCACCAATTGAGCTATCTTGTCGCGCGGTCATGAATCTGCGACTCTGTTGCATGATCAACACTACTCTCAGACGATCAACTCCCATACGGCACTCTCAGCAAGGTGTCCCTGATGAAACAAATGCAACGATCATCTCCTGAGCCACTCTGAAAATGTAAAGATCACGCTCATTGGTGTACACTGTTACGACGAGAGTCATTATTTTCAGCGAAATTACGTTTTACGCTTGCCCATGAAGTTTTCGATGTGGTCTAGCAAGGTATCGACGCCAGAGGGCAGGGAGCTTGCGCGATCGCGGAAAAAGCTGTTGGCCGATCGCAAAGTCGAAATGACTGTGACAAGCTGAGGTAAGAAGGTATTCTTTGCATACCTTAAACATTAGAATTGTACTAGCAGCGCTGCGACGGGACACATACCAAAGAGCGCTCAGCAGGGCAACGGCGATAGTGACGAAAGCAAAGGTGTAAAGATGTACGAGCTTTTGTAGGGTTCTATGCGAGCTTTCTAGCTTTTTCAGGCGCAGCTCGAGCTGCTTGACGTCGGAGGAGGCCATACTGCACTTTCAGATTTGAGGACAAGGATGATGGAGCTGGCAATTAGTTGGTTGTTGTGGTTGCGCTTTGTTATTGCGTGCCAAGGTTCCGCGGTTTGCCTTTGACACGTGACTTGCAGGGCTGGGACGTCAACCTCTGTGGAACTCGCTGTGCTGCGTCCTCAGCCACGACGCCCATCACAAGCTTCACGACTCATACCAAAGCAAGAAGATTATAGGGATGGCCAGTCTCGATTCTTACCCGCAAACTTGTGCTTCTGCTGGATCTGGATATCCTGGTAACTTGACTCCCGAACAGCAAAGCAAGCTTGAGCAGCTCAGGTCAGAGCTGCACGCCGAATCGTACCAAGAAAGGACAGACGATGCCTCCTTGGTAAGCAGCAACCACGTCCCGTACTCTTGCTAATAGGCCAGCTGCGTTTCCTCCGTGCGCGCAAATTCGATGTTGCCAACGCAAAGCTGATGTTTACCGATTGTGAAAAGTGGCGAAAGAGCTTTGGCGTAGACGAGCTCAAGCGCTCTTTCGACTTCAAGGAAAAGGCGCAAATCAGCAAATACTACCCGCAGTACTACCACAAGACTGACAAGGACGGTCGACCCATCTACATTGAGCAGTTGGGCGGCATCGATCTTAAAAAGATGTACGAAATTACCACGCACGAGCGCATGATTCAGAATTTGGTGGTGGAGTACGAAAAGTTCACCGACAATCGGCTGCCAGCGTGCTCGCGCATGAAGGGCGAGCTCGTTGAGACGAGTTGCACAATCATGGATCTCAAAGGCGTAGGCATCAGCTCCATTTCGAGTGTTTACTCCTACGTCAAGTCTGCAAGTGCCATTGGCCAAAATTACTATCCAGAACGAATGCAAGTACAAGCCAGTTGAAGATGCATGCTGACGAAGTAGGGGCAAATTCTACATGATCAACGCTCCCTGGGGCTTTTCTACTGCTTTTGGCATGATCAAGAGCTTGCTCGATGAAGTGACGGCAAAGAAGATTCACATCTTGGGATCTCACTACAAGGACGAGCTGCTCAAGCAGATCCCCCCTCAGAATCTGCCAAAGAAGTTTGGTGGCACCAGCGAGACTGCAGGTCCCGTCGAACTCTCTGACGAGGGTCCCTGGACCGATCCCGCATTTGCAACGCCGGCTCAGACAGCTACGCAGCCCAAGGCGACGCTTGTCACTGGCACTGCCACGCTTTCGGCGCCAAACCCCGCCGCAGGCACGCTCCCTACAATTTAGATGGAAAAGGCATAGACTTAGGCTTCTAGCAACTACGCGTGGATCTTGGAATGATCGTTTTGTACGCCTATCTGACAAATCAGACTCAACGTTGTCACATGATTCTTTTCTGCCGAGGTTCGGCCGCGCCTGCGCCTCCGTCCGACAGTAGGCAGCACCATGTTGCGCGTGGTACGGCCTCGATGCTCCAATAGATTTTCCGCTTCCGCTTGCACAAGACGCAGCTCCGCTTCCTCAAGCAATAGCAGATACGGAGCCAATGATGTCGTCAGCACTGCAAGTGAACGCTGGTATGTAGCAGGCGGTACACAGTTGTCGGCCGATGCATTCTCTGGAGCGGTCAGCGCACGGCATGCTTGTCGACACAAGCTTTGACCATATGTAGTAGGGAGCATGTTCTTGTCGTGATGCAATGTGCAACTGCGGGAGATGGGTTGCCAGGGCATGAATTGACTTGGCGTCTCGGCTCTGGAACGGGGCAAAAAGTATGCAGGGTCATTATCCCCGTGGACGAGGTTGTCATACCGGAAACCTGGTTCATCAACGATCCAGTTGCCAAGGACATCATCACCTGCGGGCTCGCGCGCTGTCAGGCTTGCTTCATCGTCAGATTCAAAAGAAGTTGTCGAGCACAAAAAATTGGAGCGTGTCTGCTGCAGGAAAACATCTCCCAGCGAGGCCTCGTTCGAGCGTGCGGCCAGCTCAATCAGTTTTCTTTTGCTGCGGCTTGTTTGTGTGCCAGGCTGTTCAACAGAGGTGGGCGTGCTGCAAGTTGGAAAGGTCAGACATCGAGAAAGCTGAAGCTGGGACAATGCAGCGCGTAGATCGCCTTGGTGTGCCGTCGCAAATTGTTTGGCCGAGTCATTCGTTACCCCAGCGTACCCCTGACGTTCTGCTATGTCTAGTAGGCGTGGAGCAAGATTGTCACTCGATGGTCGTTCGAAATGAAGGACGATGCCACGATCCCTCAGTGGCTCTGGTAAGCACGAGAGGTCATTGCAAGTCAAGATGATCGGCCGGCGCGCAGTAGCAATGAGGCCATAGATGGCAATCCAAAAGTCCTTGTCTTCCGCAAACAGTACGTCGATTTCCTCAAAAAGAAGCAGGCAAAGGGCCCCGCTCCTACCCTCAGTATCCTTCTGCAGCAGATGCGTGTTGGCAATCTCGCCGACTGCTTCGCGAACATCTCTCTGAGAGCGTCGCATACCCGGGTGTAGCTCGAAGATTTCGACATCCAGCTCTTGGCCGATAGCTTGCATCGCAGCGCTCTTGCCGCTACCTGTGGGTCCGCTGATGATTGCTACATTGGACTCCCAGAGCTCCTCTGCGCCTTCAGGCGCGGCCAGTGTTGTCGATTCTCCAGGTACGTTGGTCACCTGAGAAGAGGCAACGATCTCATCATCGCTTTCGACGATCCAGTCGTCGAGGTCATCCCAATCTTCAGGTGCAGACGCAGTATTGGAGACGGGCTTCAGCTTGAGTCGATGCCCATGAAAAAGGCGGCGCGACTTAAGCCAGGCCAGCAAGTATTCTGTTTGTTTGACGTTGCCAAGAACTTGCGCCGCAGTAATTGGCGCATAACGGGTACTAAGCATAGACACCTCATTCAATTCGCCTAGTCCAATATGCAGTGGCGCAGCCTTGATATCCAATTCTGTGGAAACTGCGTAGTTGAACCGAGACCCGTCCGTATTCTGCTTGCAAGTGCAGTCTAGGCGTATTAATGTGTTGGTGTCGATTTGCAAGCTGGAAGCATCGTCGTCTGCGTCACACTGCACGCGTTTCCGCTTCAACCTCTGACTCCGAATTTGAGGCTGAATCGCATCGCTAGAGTCGACTTTGGGTGCAGCGATGTGCATAGTTGCACGGTTGGGCCACGGTGCAGGCCAGCGAGGTACATCGCGTTCCTTAGGCGGCTCGTTGAAGACCACACTTGAGGCAGCACATTTATCAGCTTTGCGGTTGAACATTGGATGCATTTGCGATGGCGACTTGACCTTGACAGTCAAGTCTTGCCTTGCCTCTGTTTCCAGCTGGGCTGCCGTGTGAGAACGTCGACTGAAGAAAGGATGCGGAACGAGTGGCAATGTCTCAGCCGCCATCGCCATGCTCCTCTTCGCCCTGTCTTGTTCAAGCTGTTCACGCATCGATCGCCATCGACTCGGATCAATGTGCAGAATCAGTGGCCCGGACATTGGCTCCCTAGCATCATCAACAGCCGGAATGTCGACTCGCGCCGGCGACTTGATGCCTGCCCAGGCTCGTAGGTTGTTCTTCTGTTGTCCCTTCTTGGCGCGCATCCATGCAAGCCTTCTGCAGCTCTGCTTTGAACGCGAGACTGCGTTTTTACTTTGCTTCCCGTTCTCCCCCGACGGCCAGCATGATCTAGCTATAGCTGTTGTCGAGCTCTCGAAGCGCGTTTCTTGTTTGTCGCGTCGGCGTGGCGTAATTCGTGAGCTGTGGCGCAGGTGGAGCGGGACGAACGCAGACCTTGAGATCATCTGCCTACCCAGCTAGGTAGGTAAGTAGGTAGATACTGAGAGATCCCTGCCAAAGCTACCGACATCCAACAGCCGGAGTAACCGCGCAAGTCCAGCGAGCCTTGTACATCGCATGCATATGTACAGTCACTGAGTTATACGGAGTGACTCGCAAAATCACGACTGCAGACCACCTCTCATCCTGCTACCACGATCAGCAACTTGCGCGTATCCCGTTCCTTCCGATAGGTCAGCCACTTGCGCGATTCGCATCGACAAGCGCAGCTTAAGCTTGATCACGTGTTCGACTTTCAAGTAGCCTTGTGGCGTGCGCATCGTTGATTGTCAAGTGTTGCGGCTTGTTGACTTGGCTACATCCAGGCGAACGCGTGCCAACGCCATGTCTGTCGAAAGCGTAGCAACGTCGCACATCGAATCTTGGACCTCTGAGGAAGTTTCGGCCTTTCTATCCGGACTAGGTCTATCCCAATATGAGGATGATTTTGCCGAGAACGGTATCACAGGCGACATCCTCGTTCATCTAGACCACGAGTCGCTCAAGGATATCGGCGTCGTCAGTGTCGGCCATCGCCTTGTGGTCCTTCGCAAGATTTACGAGCACAAGATTGCTGACGGTGTGCAAATTGACCCTGAGCATTTTATTCCTGCAAGTATGTTGATGGCCTCAATTTACCTCACATTTGCTAATGTACAGCGGCTGCAGGTGGCGACGACGGGCTGCCTACTTTGGCTGAGCTCTCGAGAGACGTGCTCACCATCACCAGTGCTATTCAGCAGAGAGGTACCCCGCTGTTTATCCACCTGCAACAAGGCTAACCAGTCAGACGAGCGCATGGCTTCGTATGATGTCGGAATGCAGCAGATGGATCAGAGATTGACCAGGCTGGAGGACCAGAACATCATAACGTCCAAATCAACAAAGGAATTCCAAGCTCTACCTACGCCTGATGCATTGTCCCCAGCAAACGCGCTGCCTCGCAAATTCAGCACAAAAAAGCTGTTTCTTGGCAACGCGCCGAGGCAACCGTCGCCGACCCATCCGCCGGCTCAATACTTCTACGGTGAGCCTGAGAGCCCGAGATCACCGAGCAAGCCTGCAGAGTCGCCCTCGGCGCGAAGCCAACCTTCTGCGAGCATGGCTGGCGCGACCTATCTTGAGCTTGCCCCGCCTCGCCTACCGCCTCCACCCCGGCCTCCTCCTCCAGGGTCTTACAACACATCACCTGTTCATTCTCTGGCGAGCAGTAACCGTCGTGCCGAAGAAAAGGCTGCTGCAGCTAGTGCGGCTGCAATGGATGCATTCAAATCCTTCAGAGTCGGACTGGACGACCCTTGTTCAAAAGTGCTTCCTGCCGCTTTGAAAAAGTACAAAATCAATAGCGATTGGCGCGAGTACTCCCTCTTCATCTGCTACCAGGATCAAGAACGATGCCTGGCCCTGGATGAAAAGCCACTGCTGGTCTTTCAGGAGTTGCAGCGAGCTAACAAGTCGCCGGTCTTTATGTTGAGAAAACAGAACGGCCATGAGCTTGATCAGCCAAAGATGTAGTCATGGCTCGGTCCGGGCGCGTACTCTTGACCCACGTACTATCTAGCCTTCAACGTATAGCTATCAACCCTTTTTCATACAGACATTCTTACTTGAGGTTGCCCTGTGACGACTTTTGGCAACCACCACCGAGCGACAATTTTGACGCGCCGAGAAGTGAAAGTCAACTGCAAATATCAAAGCAAAGCAAAAGCGACTCGTGCCAGTGCCTTGTGACGCGCATGGCCTGAGTCAAGCCCAGTCAATGACTCCCGAAGCTTCCGTCACGCAGGGCGTGGAATACCTTCTAGATCTTCGAGCATCCCTGGTCGCGCTCCTCGATGAATACGATGCAGAGCACGCTGCACTGCTCAAGACGCATGCAACCTTGTTCAGGGCCGCACTGGTAATCAGAGGTCCCTCTGAGCAATCGCGGAAGCAAGTCGAGAGCGGACGATGCTCTATCGGAGGTCAGCAATGTCAACTCAACAAGGACTTCATCGATAAGTGCAAGGACCTTGCAGCGCAGCTCGAGGTGGACGAACTGGTGGCGGCAGAATTGCTCCAAGAAGGTGCCGAGTCGGCCATCAAATACGACAGAGCGCCGTTTGCCTGCGCCATCTTCCTTCACCAAACCAAGCGTCAGATTTTGTTTGACTGCTTGCGGTGCATTTGCGAGGCGGCCTCTGACGAGCTGCTGAATGATCAAATCCGTACATTCTTCAGGGAGCTGCTACTAAGCGCAGGCTCTGCAGATTTGCGTGCGATGCATGCTGATTGTGAGGCACAGCTTGACCTGATCAAACGACATTTCAACCGGCACCATGAGAGTTCCGAGACGACGCGAATTCTGCGCGTGGCAGATTCCACACAAGACGCTCAAACATTTCAAGCAATCATTCTTGATCAATACGAATGTCTTTCTTTGGTTCTCGCTGACCTTTGCCGCGTGTTTCCCGCCGAGCATGCATTTCTGTGTGGGCGAGTGGATCGCTTGATGCAGGAGCCTGAATGGACAGACTTCAGTTCTTTTGATGTCACACTGCTGATTCGTTCGATACAATACATCTCTGCTCTTGACAGCAATATGGTTAGCGACACAGGCCTCGCGCCTACTCAGCTAGCGGCAACTTTCCGAACGCTACTGCCAAAAATGCACGACGCATCGCTTTGGAAATGTACACCAATTAAGGCTATCCTGCAAGTCGTCTTTATCGCCGAATTAAATGGCCTGTGCCGCGACTTTGAGCAAGAATTTGCAAGCTTTGACTATGTCAAGGATATCGAAGGGCTCTTTCAAACAGCGCTCGACGACAATGCTTTTCAACACCTGGTCACCTCTTTCCTGTTTGCGACCTGTAACGTCGATGCTCATCACCCGTTCGCCATCTTCTTCACAGCCAACGCGTTTGCGCCCTACAGGCCATCTCGCCATCATACGTCCCGCAGGCTGTTGGTGGACAGGCTCGCTGCTTGCTACCGCACTCTTCACCAAGCAATCGTGACAAACTTGCCCGATCAACTCAAGCTCATGAAACTTCAGGCCGAGGATGCTGTCACCTCCGAAGACGAACTTCAGCAGGGTCCGGTAAACTCTGATCACCACTTGGAGCTGTTCCTCGGTCTGATTTATGCCACAGCAGGCCACAGTGCCGATCAGAACCGCGCGTTCTGGGATGACCCAGACGGTGATTTGTTTGGCTTCCTGATTTGGGCCTCATATTGCGAGCTTCCAAGCATGATTTACGCCTATTGTTCCATGTTGGCTGCCATCATTTCAGACGCTTCAATTGTCGAGTCTGCATTGTCATTCTTCGGCCTGGCTCAGACGGCCGAAGAACCAGGTCAGCCATCGCCAGCATCTTCAGTCTCGTGGCCATTCATCTTTGAATCTTTTCGATATTATGTTCGCCAACTCAGCGGGAAGCCTCTCAATTCTGCATATCAGCAAGATGCACCCGAGGTCGATGCTCAAAGCACTTTGATTCTGAAGGCGTATCTTTCTATCGTACGTCAAGTTGTGCGTCACATGGACAACGCAAGCGCTATCGTCGACATTGAGAGCAAGTACGACTGCTTGACGACGCTGTTCCAATTGATGGCTTGTCCATTGCCGCCGATTCTCTACGCAGCGCTTCTTGACACAGTCACCTGTTTCGGCGAACGGCAGTTCACGCTGCAAGTCAAATGTTGGAAGCTTTTTGAGTCTTGGATCGGCACTGGCATGGCCGGTTTGCAGCAGGAATTGGCAATCAAGTCGAGATCGAAAGTTCAGGGACAACCGTATGGTGCGAGCTTACTAGCCTACTTCGCCAAGAGCTCACCGGAGCATGCTCGGGCACTCGTTGAGTTTATGCGGGTACAAAATCGGAGCCTCACTTCAACGGCCTTCAAACAGCTCTCTCTTAACATTGCCGCATCCTCAAACACACAACTTGGTGTTGATAAATATGTTTCGGTCGTATTTGAGCTTGTGGACTATGCTAGCGATCAAGATCAGCCATTGTCCGCAATTCAGAGAATCGAGCTGACCACGTCCTGTGTGACTTACCTGGTGGAAGCACTTGCAGAGCTCAAGAGTCCGCTTCAGCTCCTCATTGATGCCGAAAATGGCCTTGCTATGCAAATCTCTGCCAACGCTCAAGACCAGTTTGCGACAAATCATCCGGCATGCAGTGTCATCTATCAGCTCGAAAAGGGCCGCTTGAACGGGCTTGTATTTGGAGTTATGTCAAGCTTTCATGTCGATGACCCGATACTGCGAGCTCGCCTGGAGCCATGTATACTCGAAGTTCTGCATCTCGTGTCCCTCACCCTCGATCTCACGCCGCGTTTCAATACATGGCGTGATAACACTGACAGCAGGAAGGATGACAACACGTCGGGCCTTTATACGCATTTGCTTGAAGAGCCCAATCTGGTGGTACATTTGTGCAACTTGTGTTCAGAAACGCCTTTGACGGTGCCCCGATCAGCTGTGTCAGTACTTGGTGCAGTTCTCGCTGCCTGCACTGACAATCACAAACGGCGCATCATCACCGCTCTCAATTCGGTCGATCAGATGAAACCCATCTTGTTCGGATTTGCACAATTGGTTAAATCGGAAGGAGAAGCAGAGGAGGGCTCGTGTCCGTTCTTGTCTATGGTCTTGACTGATCTTGAGCGTCATGGAGACGCCACATCAGTGGCCCACTTTATTCTTGGTTTCGAGGTTTTGGGTGAAGACACCGTTGGCACCGGGACAGAGCCGGGCCAGATTGGCTCTGGATCGTCCGTCTTTCACGAAGTCATGAGAATAGCTGCCCTGCCCGATTCACCGTTGGAAGCGAACACTCTGGCTATCTGCATCTTGGCGCGCATGATGGAAGGCACTTGGACGTCGACCATTGTGATTGACGAATTGATGGACAGCGGTCTGTTCCAGCCCATACTCCAGACAGCTTCTGAGAAAAGGCTCCCGAGTCAATCTGTTGACCCTGTCTCTGAGGTGTCGGCCCCGATGCTCAAAACGACTCAGACTTTACTCGATCGACGTGCGGCGCTTTCACGTTATAGCACAAAAGCGCTTCTCGACTCTCGAGCGCGGAGTCTAGTGGCTGTACAAAGTGCCCTGTCTACGCATTTCCTCGCTGACCAGGAACCGAATCAGATGTATGTTCACAGTGCGCACGCCCAGGCTACCTTGTGCGACTTTTTGGACATCTTCAGTTGGAGCCTCCCCACGCTTGCAGTGCCTTTGCGAAAGCTCCTCATTTCGCTCTCAATACCTGCGTTTGGCCTAAGTGACAATGCTGACCTACTCGAGAGTTTCGAAATTCAGATTGCCTGCCGTTTAGAGCAATTACGTGTCACGCTTACAGCTGAGCAATTTCGAGATGCTAGATTGGAAGCCTCAAGCTTGCGCTCTTATTGCTTAGCGCTCTGTGCTTGGTACCGTTGTCGGGAATCATTGCACAGGGCAAGGCAAGCTTGGGTCAGCTTTGCTGTGCCGATGCTCGACACTTGTTTGGGTGAACATCCTGAGCGGGCGATATTTTTGACTGCAGAATTATCGCAGAAATTATTCCCTGGCCTGCAAGATGCGCTTGCCAGCAACGATTCTGAAGCGGATGATTTTGTTGATGCACTATGCCTTCTGATGAGCAAGCCCGTCTTGCAAAGAATGGATGCTGGCCTTCAGCAGGATCTCTTCAGAGCTTTTCTCGTGGTGTGCCAACATCCGAGCACAACAGCTGCTCAACGCGAAAAGTTATTTGTTGTTGTGGCCACCCTCCTGGATTTGCTCTTGCGATCAGATTCGGCAGAAGTGGGCAGGCAGGCATTCTTTGCGGTCCGATCAGCGTCGGACAAGTTTCTTGCCAACCTCTGTCAAAGTCTTGTGCTTTCACATGGCGTCTTGAAGTTGAGCGCCTGTGTCTTGCTGGAGTCTGTCACGAGCTTGTACGAGCGTTTCGAGCCCAGTCAGATGACGAAGCTTCTCCTTCGCTCGAACCTCTTTACACAGCTGGTGGATCATTTTGCCGCCTCCCTGGCTGAGGGAGAGCCGATGACTGAAGTTGTCGATCGTCAATTCGATTTGCTCCTTCGCTTCTGCATGAATGCCGATCTGGCTTGCGAGCTTGTGCTCCGATCGCGACTCTTTGACATTCTTTTCATGGAGAGTGCATCAAGAAGCGATGGTATGTCTTTGGTTAATGCGATGAGCTTGTGCTGACAATAGACATCAAGGAAACGCGGAGAGCCCCAATGGCCCTTGCTACCATGCAGCTGGTTGCCACTTGTTGCGTTGCGTTGAAACCCCAGCAAGCGCGGACTCTTCTCCAGCAGTACCGAGATGTACTTCGCGACAGTGTCATACGCTACAAACAGGCTATGCAAGAAAAGGGGCATGAAGATTGGACGCGGATGGTCATGTTGTGTGGTCTGCTGGATGAGATGCTCATAGCCTAGCTAGATACTTCCGTGCCTGGATGGACAAGCATTTGATCGAGTTCCTAAATGTCAGCATCCGTGTCAATCGCGTCAAGATGGCCGTATTTACCCTGAGAACGGCATTCAATCTGCTTTCCACAGCGCTAAAGGTTTGAGAGATGGCAGGGTCGTTTTGTGTGAGTGGATGTCGAGAACGCTGATTGCTGGCATCGTCTTGAACGAGTAGCAAAAAGGTCTTGTAAAATCGATCGTCTTTGATGTGAATGGCGATTGCCGCCTCATTCAGTGCAGGCGGATCTGGGTGAGACAGCAACAGTGAAGAATGACGCTGAGTCTCGAGCAGCTCCATTTCGTCCACCATACCGCGATGACGAGGCTCGTCGATGAAGTCAGCCTCCACAGGATCGATAGACATGAGCTTTGAGGAGCGCATCTCTTGGACCGCCGCCGGCAGATCGAAATCGGTGGACAACTTGTGTTCTCGCAGGCTAAGCTCGGCGCTGCCGGTGCTTTCGTTGCGCGCGTGACTAGATAGCTTCGCATGATGTGACGTGATGTTGTCAGCTTGAGGCGTGGCTACGAGGGATGGCGCCGAGGTGCCCGGGTGGACTTGTCCAGATTGTGCAGAGTCCGCTTCCGATGATCGCTCGTCCAGGACTGAGGATTCCTTTTTCGATTTCTTCCTGAATAGACCGCCAAAGACAGTCTTCTTCTTCTTTTCCTTGGGAGACTCAAGCTTGGACGAGTTTTCAGAGAGCAGTGATCTGACGGAGGAAATGGATCCTTGACTACCACTGCTGCCGTGGCTGGCATGCGAGGTCACCGCCGCGAGTTGACCATTTGCTTGCCCTTGCTCTGCCCGCGGTCGGTCTTGAGCATAGTCGGGTGTGAGAGTCAGCTTTTTTGTAGGCCGCTCCGGAGATAGAGCAGCATCGCCGGCGGGCTGCGACTCTGAGAATGGAACAGAGCGAATGGTTTGACTTGACGTAGGTTGCGCAGCGGCGGGCGAGCGATCTGCAAGCGCAGCTGCTGAGGCCGCTTCCGCCTCCGCCTCTTCAAGCTCACGTTCTTCGTCTGTGTCGTAATAGACGTCGTAGACGACGACGGTAGGCGCGGCAAAGACGACGCCTTTCGAGGCCTTGCGATTGCGTCGCAGACTGAACTTGCTGGGCTTGGGCGCCGGCTGTACAATGTCATCGAGATGACTCGCGCCTTCGCCGACGTTTCTGTGCTTGTTGAAACGCGCGAGGCGCTCTGGCGGTGTCTCGATATGCTCCGCCGGAAGGTAGCCTATGCTTTGGTCCTTGATGTTGCGCACAAGCCACCAGTACGAATTGGTGTCGTCCAGCAAGACCAGTGTGTCGCCCTTTTGGCATGTCGCCTGGCCTTCGACTGTAGCGAGGAATGTATGCAGCGCATAGACAAAGTTGAAGTCGATGTTCTCATCTGGGATTGTGGGGGATGAAGAGACTGAGCTGGCGAGCTCTTCATCGTCGTATTCGTTGTCGCTCATATTGAATCAAGTGCGTGCAAGGATGTCTCTCTTGTGCTATTGCAGGCTTTGCGATGTCATGATCTGTGTTCTCAGCTAGGGCGCTACCTGGTAAGCAGGGTGTTGCAATTGGATGTGGTGGCTGGTTCGCGACACGCTCGAAAGACGCGACAAGGACAAGCACAAGCAATGAGAGAGACTAACCAGGTTCTTAAAGCTTAAAGACTATAGGAGCTTACTTGCCCTCAGCAGCACGCCTCAATCGCAACTGGCGCTTCGTCTGCGTGTTGATGTACGTACCAAACACAAAGGCAATCATGTTGAAGAACGGCACCCAAGCCTCGGGAGCCAGGAACTTTTGGGCAAAGATGAGGGCAAGCGGCGAGGTCATCCACGAGATCTTCATCACCTGAGAGAGGTTAGCTTCGGCTTCCAAGAAGCATTCAGAGACTGACCGGAAGCAAGTTGGTCCTGAGGGCGCCTTGGACCTGAGCCTTGGTACGGGCACCAGCGATGATGGCCATGCACGTAATAAAGGCAGTGTTCTGGATCGGCGAGACAATCAAGTTGCTCGCAATGATCTGGAGAATCTTGTCCTTCGTCGTCGTCTTGCCCTCGAACGCCTTTTGCAGCGTCGTCACGAGGAAGTGGCTCAAGGGAGCCGAGACAAAGGCACCTGGAGGGTTGTTAGTTCATGGCGCTCATCTTGCAGTCTCGATTGCGCTCACCGTATGCCATCATCTTGGGGACTCTGTCCGAGACATACGAGCCATCCTTGGTCTTTTCACCTGCCAAGTACGAGGCGGTGACTTCCTGGATCGCGTTCAAGGTGGCGTTGGTGATGGCCTTGGTACGCAGCGGGTGGAGCGCGAGCTGGCCGAGGTATCTATTGCGTTAGTCGTTGAAACAGCCACTCGACGTTCGGGCCTTACTTGTGGAGGAGCGTCTGCTCTGTGGCCTTGATGGTGCTCATGTTGATGGATAGCTTATCTTGTGGAGACTACCGACTATAGCTGGGCTCGTCTGTTTGGTGGATGCGGGGGTATAGCTTCAGGAGGCTTCCCAGGTCCAAGGCTGAATCAAGGCTGAATCAAGGCTGAATGCACTCGGAAGGAGGCAACTGCCGAATCCACCGAACAGAATCAATCACATAACTCCATGATGGCAATACGAGACAACAGATGATCATGAACACTATCAAATACCTGAAATCATGCCAACCTATCGGCCATAGCCAGACGAAGGGCGCGGCTTGGCCCAGTCGCTCGAATCGCCATACGTCTGATGGCCACTGCCGCCGCCTTGGCTGCTGCCGCCATACTGCTGACCGTAGGCTTGCTGAGGGGGCTGCCCGCCGCCGTACTGCTGCTGGCCATACTGCTGCTGAGGTGGGCCACCACCGCCATAGCCTTGACCATAACTCTGCTGTGGCTGCTGTCCGCCATACTGTGGGGGTTCTTGGCCGTAGCCAGCACCGTAGTTGCCTTGTGCTTGCCCACTCGACTGCTGCGAACCGTAGCCAGCGCCATAACTAGCCTGAACAGGAGCACCGTAAGATTGCTGAGGAGCGCCGTATGACTGCTCAGAAGCACCATAATTCTGCGATGAGCCACCGTAAGAAGACTGCTCGGGACGGCCCTGGTGGCCGTAACTCTGGCCAGATTGCTGACCTTGTCCGTAGGCAGAGGAAGATGCATGACCCTGCGATGCATAGCTGCTATTGTAGTCTTGACCGCTCGAGTGCTGCTGGCTGTGACTGGCTGGAGAGTACTGCTGATGAGAATCCTGCTTGTGTCCGCCCGCATGCGTCGTCGATGAGCCTTGTGGGTGGCTGCCATACGTGGTTTGACCATGCTGCGTGCTCTGGCCATAAGTTGCATGCTGAGATTGCGAAGGCTGCTGACCGTAGCCAGAGCTCTGTCCATGACCACCTTGACCATGCGATGATGGGCGGCCGTAATCAGATTGAGCACCGTGGCTGCCGGAGCCATGCGAGCCGGTAGCGTAGCCAGCAGCGCCAGCAGCGCCAGCAGCGCCAGCAGCACCGACGGCTGCTTGTCCATAGTGGGAAGCGCCGCCTGATTGTGCGTGCGAGGCATGTGAGTGCGTAGCGTTGACGCCAGTCGTCTCGGCAGAGCCTCCCTCGTGGTGCAGGCCGTTGCGGACGCCTTGCATCGTCAGGCCACTCAAAACAGACTGTTTCTTGGAGCCGAGCGACTCGACCCATTCGTGCACAACATTCTTCATCTCCTGCTGAATGCCGGAACGACCGTTCGCTTTGGCCGGGTGGTGGAATGTCTCCAGAATCTCGTCAATAATTTGACGCGAATCAATGCTCGTGTCCACCCAGGCGCGTGTGATGCGCTCGATACAGTGCTTGACAACAGTTTGGGCAACCTTGCCGGCAGGTCCGTTCAAGTAGCACGAAAAGTGGTCCTTGGCAAGCATACTGTGCGTAGGATCCGAGCAGTGCGGGTCATTGAAAACTGCAAGCTGGTCATCCTTGGCGGTGACCAGTGCGGAACCCTCTGCAAGACCGCCCGTCACCTTAGCAACGATGGGCGAGATGAATGGCTGAATGGTCGATAGAACCCAGACAGTCAAGGATTCCGAGATTTTGTCAATGAGCGCATTGAGGCCGGGAATTTTTTCAAAGAATGCCGAAAGGCCCTTCATGAGGCGGTCACGGAAGGCCATGACGGGCTAGCGTTAGTCAAGCATGCAGTATAAGGGCCGACTTGCATAAATCTTGCGGAAAATCTCATCGGCATCGGTCGAAACGGCACTGGAGCCGGCGTTGCTGTTGACATCGCGCGTGCGGGTGCCACCGCCGGACTTGCGAAGACTGTCACTTTCCTGCGAGATGCCTTGCATCTGATTGATGTCACCGACCAGAGAACTAGCGCCTGGAATCGTATTGACCAAACCAGAGATGCTTGTGAGTAGGCCCGAAGAACCTTGCGAGGAAGCATTACCCAGACCTGTCTGAAGTTCAGTGATTTGCGTCTGCGAAATTTTGTCGCTCGCTTCGCCGAGAAGACTTGGATTAGTGAACGCTCAAATAATGTGACTCGGTACCTGTGGACAAAGTCGAGACCGCCAAATGTGCCTGTAACGATCGGCCAGGTTTGCTTGCCGTTCAGGTTGATACCAGTAGAGGTACCACAGTGAGGGAAGACGTCACGGTAACCAAGCTCAATGAGGCACAACTCCACAAAGTTGCTGTGTGCGGAATAGTCTTCAAGTGTATGCATCGCTTGGCCCAACACACGAAGACTTTCGTACTGAGCTGCATCACCGCCGTTGCCGTGTTTTGCCTCGCGCCCAAGCTCGATGGCACGCAACAAGCTGTTTCGCACGTAGGCCGAGCTTGTCATCCAGTGGCCCGACTCGTTGGCAATGTAATTCTTTAGACCCGTGTTTGGGTCGATTTCGAGCTCAATTTGTTCGACTGGGCCTCGCAAACGTGGGTCAAACTTGCGCGCATCTGGCTCTTCTGGACTGGGGTATCCTTCAGAGTTGTTAGCTTCAAGTCCTTTAGGGTCTAACGGATCTTGTACCTTTCGGGTTGTCAATGTGTTCTTCTGGTCGGTAGCAGCCAAGGCGCTCGTCCGTCACCTCAAACTCCTCTGTTGCGTAGCCAAACGTCATGAAGCCCATAACCCAAAGCAGCAAACGGATCGTCTTGGCATCGAGCCCCTTGGACAAGGTACCGACGTCGATTGCTTGAGAGTAATCCCTGAGCCAGTTGCCAAAATACGTGCGCTTGACGGCAATGGCGTTGAAGTTGTGGCTCTTGAGAGGATTGAGCTTGGAGAAGAAGGTGCCTGCGGCGGAGGATGCGGGAAACATGGCAAGCGTCAAGAGGATATCCTCAATGTCGCCGTGTCTATACTTGATCCCTTCGAGTGCGCCATAGGAAGGTACATTGCCTGCACCAAAGGCCGACACACAGCCAAGGAGCACAAATGAGATGAGAAGAGCACGGTCCATGGTGGTCTGTCCTGGGCAGTACCTAAGTCGGTAGGTCCAGGTTGCCGCGTCGCGTTCCAACGTTCAATGAGCCACCTGGGCAACCTTTGATATTTGTCAGAACCACGTGAAATGCTTCATAGAAGTTCATGCCCAGCCCAGGTGTTCATGTGAACGTAAAGTACAAACATGATTGTAACATACATAGGTAGGCACCCAGGTGAACATGTGCTATGCTAGGGGCTAGGCAGAATCAATCGTAGTTGCTCACGAAGAAGAAGCGGCTTGCCTACACAAATGCACTCTTGAAAACGTTAAAGCCCGTCGCAGACGTCGAAATGATCGTGCCTGGTATTTGCCTGTGCCAATGCACCTCCTTGACATCCTTTTGACCCATGTGCGCAAACATGAGCTGACTCGGCACATCTGCCAGACCTTCAGCAGCCTTTGCCGCTTGTTCTTCCGCATCGGGCTCGACCGAAAGATCCCACATGGTGACTTGGTCGTCAGCACCGGCGGCTGTTAGGACTGACTCGTCTGAGGGATGCCACTCGATCGAGGTGATCGCTCCCTTGTGCCACTGAAACGAAGCCACTGGCTTGGTGGGTGTGCTCGCAGACTGTTTTGCAAACTCGCGCAGATCCCAAACACAAATCTCGCCATCATCTGACCCGCTCGCAATCAGGTAGGGCACCGTCTTGTTCCACGACAAAACATTGACGTCCGTCTTGTGAGCTTGCACGGAGAGCGCCGGAGCATGCTTCTTTGACCGTGTGTCCCAGATTTTGATGGTGCCGTCCGAGGAGCAGGATGCAAAGACAGTCTTTTCTGTAGGCGACCACTGCAGGTCCTCGACGGAGCCAGCATGCCCGAGGAACGGTTTTGGATCGGTCGCCCAGCTGCCATTATCTTGCCGGGAGGTGATGAAAATGCGGCCATCGTTATCGCCAGAAACTAGCTTACCTGGCACTAGATTAGACCAGTCCAGCGCATATCCTTCAGTGCTGTGGGCCTTGATGGTATGGATGGGCTGGTTGAGAGATTGATCCTTGAGCAGTGACGGCCCTGATGTCTCCTGGTTAAGCGACTGCAGATGCGGTTCCAGGTTGTAGATGTAAATGTTGCCCGACTCATTCATGGCGGCTGCTAGATGAGGCAAACTTGTCTGTTGTGTGGCACGTATCCGATTGGTACCATGCATGACAGGAAGGGCTCTGTAAGAAAGCACAGGCTCCTCATCGAGCGACTCGCTTGACGACACTGAAGAGGCATCGTCCACCTGAGTCTTGATGAGATTGGAGCATTTGATGACTTGAATCTCATTGTGCTTGGGCTGATCTGCTTGCGTACCCGTCACCACAAAGAGCGTTGCCGGATACGTCCTGCGCTCATCGCCAAGTGTATCCCAGAGCACGTCAAAGGTCAGGCAAGGCCACTTGACATTGACATTGTGTAACATCTCGTAGGCACTCAAATCCGCCTCAAGGACCTCGTCTTTGCCAAGCTGCATGCCCGGCAGCCACACTTGAGCCTTGTCTGTGCCAGCGACGTCCATGCGCTCTCCATCTTCCTCATTGTCGCTCTGCTGGAAGATTTCGTCCTCATCCTCTGTTTCAAAGGTGTCACTGTCTTCGTCTGAAAATTGCACCTCGTCCAAGCCGGGCCGCTCGCCTCCCTTTGCCGGCAGATGCCCGATTGCCTGTTCTAGATCTCTCTTGGCCATCTCAGCCGTTGCTGCTTCTCTCGATGAAGCCTGGGCCAGCTGCAGTGAACTGAATGTGTTTGACTTTTCTGGTCATTCTTCTCACGCCGCCCTTCGCGACTTTTTATTTTAAACACCTCACGCAGCTTTTTAGTTAGACATGCGACCATTGCAAGCGCTTAAGCCTCGACAAGGAAGCACAGTGCAGCTGAGCTAGACAGACAGTACCTCATTCAACCTGTCCAATTCATTCTCCGGCATCTCTTCAAACGCGAAAAGCTTCTTCCATCGACTTTGCTTCTTTGGGCCGTTAGATCCGTCGACATGAGTGCAAACACAACCACCGCATACGTGCTGGCCAAGCTACATCGATCCGCGACATCACAGACCAAGGCATTTGCAGCGCCTGTGACCGTTGGTAGTCGATCATCCACGCGTGAGTTGGTGACTGCGATCGATGCACAGGGTGTCAACGTATACAATGTCAAGACAAACCAGCTGGTGACATCGCATTCACTTTCGCCGTCGACACGGTTCCTTTGCCCGCCTATATGTGTACTAGATCGCAAAGGGGATGCTCGGACAACTTTTGCCGCTATGCGGGTCGGGCCTGACGCCTATAAACTACAGCGATGGCATCAGCAAGGACTTAGCTCAGAGCCGACGACGCTGATCGAGACGCTCCCTTTGCCAATCATTGGCATGCAGCTGGTTTCGGAGGCGCTGCTTCTTGTAGGCCAAGATGGAAGTCTCATCTGGGTTTCTTTCGAGCTTAAGCAGCTAGCCAGAAAGAGCATCTGGGCCGGTCGCCCAGCAGATGCTAAGGTCGTCTCATACCGCTTTGTGGCCGCTGATCCGTCGCTCCTTTACTGTTTGTCTAAGTCTACCAATGCGGTGTGGAACGACATGGTAACACTGCCGATAGCTTTGGATGGGGAGCTACAGATGAGCTCTACAACCAGTGTCATACGGCCTTTTACGAAAGCCTACCACATCGCAACCAATACGCAAGGCACGACTGCTTCTTGGGGAGAGTCTCATATTGTCATCCAAGCGAAGGGCGATGCAAACGCCACCAGCCTGCACATTGCCAACTATGATGAAAGCCTCCGGGCGACAGACATCAAATCGTTGCTCTGGCTCAATGATCACCATCTGCTCGTCGTTCGAAACAGGCAAGCCACCGTATGGGACGTCAGACACGGCACTGCGCAAGGAGTGATTGAGCTGCCAAGTGAGGCGCGCGCTATTACACTCCTACAACAAGCTGCTCAGCCTTCGAAACGCTATGAACATGCCAATATCGTTTTTGCAAGCTTAAACAGTATTTATCTCGCGCCAGTTTCTTTCCCCAAATCTTCCCTTTTGGCTGATACTATTCATGCGCAACGTCCTCGTGCAAAGACGAGTCATCCATGGCTTGTCGATGTCGAGCTGCAAGCTACCTGGAAAGAATCTATTGGTGGCATCAGCGCTCGTGCACGGAATTGTCTCGAGGAGCTTGAGCTGGCTCAAACGGGAGCCGAGTTTGATGGCATTCTCGAGGACTTTCTGTTCCCTCAATCGACCGAGACGCCACTGAGTCGGAAGGCTGCACAACGGGCCAACAAGGACAAGTTGGGAGAAGTGACAACACCACGCAAGGCGCAATCCCAAAAGAAGTACGCAAAGAAGCTCAAATTCGATTCTTACGAGACGCCTGTGTCGCCATCCGGCTCTTTTACCGCCCACGTCCTCCAACTTGCATTAGTTACTCTACCTGCCAAATTGGGCAAGCCGTTTGATGTCGAAGCAAGCCTTGACTTTATCTTTCAGACTGGTCGATTCTCCCTCTCGTCGCTACCGCGTCCTGACGAAATATTTGCTGGCTTGATTGAGGATGCCGCATTGCGGCAATCGATTGTCGACTTTGCGACAAGCCTGATCCCCGAGCAGCTTGTGCAGATCCTGCAAAAGCAGCTTGTCGACGACTCGGCTTCAAATTCTATAACGAGCAAAGTCCTGAGCCGATTGTATGCCTTTGATGCTAGCATCATCACGAAAGCCCTGCGGGCCAATCTGACGCCTTCAGAAATTGAACGATTCGCCGGACTTCTGGAAGGTGAACTACATCAACGCTTGTCTGGAGAAGATGAAACGTCCATACTAGCGGTTCACAATGATGTCTTGTGTTCTTGTACGACTGCTGTTGTTGATGCACTTGGCATCAGTAATGTCGTGCTGACTGCCCACATGCGCGAGATGATGATGCGGCTCCGTGGCTCAGTCAGTCAGCTCATTCAAGAGACTGAGGAGGTCAGCATGGTCGCTGCCTGTCTCTCTGAGCTTCTCCTCAAGGCGCGCCTGGTCGAGCCGAGCAAGACAAAGACGCTCCAAAAGAAAAGCAACAGCAATCCGCAGCCTCAGGCGAGGGAGACATACTTGGCTCTTGACAAGGTCCAGGTGGGCGACAAAGCAGCTTCTGCTCGAAGCAAAGGCTTAGCCAAGTCGCTTGGAGTAGGTCGATACACAATAGAGACACTCGAGCTTTAGCAGACTTTCATGTAGATTCAATGCTTCAGTACATTGTACTTGTACAGCAGACTAATAATAGCAGTCGTGGCTGACCAGGCGGCTACCATCTGAATGAATCGCGCCTTGTTGAGACACAGGAAACCACAACAAAGTCTGTGAGTGACGAGTTCATCACAACGTACAGACTACAAGATGAGCTCAGAAGATCCAGAGGAGGAGCGCGCTAAGTGAGCCCTTCGCGCCGAGTCCAAATTTCTAACAATAGCGTTGTGGTGAAGGTGGGCATGGTGGGCGATTCGCAGATTGGCAAAACGAGTCTGATGGTCAAATACGTCGACGGCATCTTTGACGAGGACTATCTCCAGACACTCGGTGTCAACTTTATGGAAAAGACAATCTCGATCCGCAACACGGAAATCACATTCTCAATCTGGGATCTTGGTGGGCAGCGCGAGTTTGTCAACATGCTCCCGCTTGTTTGCAACGACGCGGTCGCCATTCTCTTCATGTTTGATCTGTCGCGCAAGTCGACCCTCAACAGTATCCGTGAGTGGTATAGACAAGCGCGCGGATTCAACAAGACGGCCATCCCCTTCCTCGTCGGCACAAAGTATGACCATTTTGTCAATTTCCCTGCAGAAGATCAAGAGGAGATCACTAAACAGGCGCGCAAGTTCGCCAAGGCCATGAAGGCCAGTCTGATCTTTTGTTCGACCAGTCACACCATCAACATTCAGAAAATCTTCAAGATCGTGCTGAGCAAGGCCTTTGAGCTCAAATGCACGATCCCCGAGGTGACAGAGATCGGCGAGCCCATCCTCGAGTACATCCATGCCGGATGAGCCCGGTCATTGCGGCAGTCCAGAGCATTTGTGAGGTTTAATGATGAAATGAGCGCGCACCTAGACAGTTAGGTAGCTTTTTGTGCATAGCGATTCGCACCTCTGCAGCGAGCAAAAAATCAAATTCTCTTTCATGATGATTTTCTTGGCGACCTTTCCTGTGATGAGTGGCCCGAAGACTCCTCTGTTGCTGACTTTTGAGCAGTCTGTGTCTACTACGGCCACAGCTCATTGCCGGCGAGTCGGCGACTTTCAGGAGGTTTTCTGTTGTGAAATCGCTACGACCCACCTCAACGACACTCACCTCTCATACCCACGTTAGCAAGCAATTCTCGTCACTGATCTTTCGAAGAGTCAACTTGCGCTCTCGGCTCACTGAAGCTCATCAATACGAGGCTTTGCTATCTAGTGAACAAACCATCGAGCTCCTTTCATGGGCAAGAATACAGACAAGCTCTATGTCACGCAGTCTGAAAGTAGCGGCTTGCTGGGCCGCCACTCGGCTGCAACAGGCATCGCCAACAAGCAGACAGGCGTAAGACATCGCAAGCTACCATTCTACTACTGTGCATTGACGATGCAACCATGGGAATACCCCGTCTGCCACGTCGATGAACAAAATCACGCTACGCTGTTTGACCTCTTGGCTATCGTTCCTTGGCTTGCAAAGAAGGGATCACATCCAACAACCGGGAAGCCCCTCG
The DNA here is from genome assembly GCA_003717165.1 of Protomyces inundatus. Taxonomy (NCBI): domain Eukaryota; kingdom Fungi; phylum Ascomycota; class Taphrinomycetes; order Taphrinales; family Protomycetaceae; genus Protomyces; species Protomyces inundatus. Next base: position 208,280 of record QXDR01000087.1, on the reverse strand, counting down.
ATGCGAAAGCACTCGTCAAGCTCAACTTTGTCAAGAATGACGAAGAAGAATTCTGCGATCCTGTCACGATGAAGGTCTTCAACGACCACACGCACATTGCTGCCATCAAAACGACAGGCAATGTGTACGCCTTCGACACGATAGAGAAGCTCAACTTTAAGACAAAGAGCTACAAAGACTTGATTACTGATGAGGTTTTTGCAAGATCTGATGTCATCATCATCCAAGATCCGCATGATCTCAGCGTCGGTGTGGACATGTCGGACTTGCAGCAAGCGCAAGAAACGCAGTCGAATGCCACGCTCAAGCCAGTCAATGTGTCTGAAGAGTCTTCAGAGCGCGAGCGGAAGGTTGCGGATGCCAAGCTGGCACTACAACGCTTTCGCACTCAAGCAGAGCCCGTGAAAGCAGCAATGACAGCGAAGGCTACACCTGACATTGAGGACAAGACTGAAACCACCAAACCAGCAAACTACTCAACTGGTATCACAGCGGCGGCTTTCACCAATTCTGGCATGTCTGTGAGTACTGCTGTTGATCGAGCGGTCCTTGGCGAGGAAGATTGGCTTTTGAAGCCGCGCAAGGTCAAGATCAAGGGCTTGGGCGTCATCAGAACGAATTATGGTCCGCTCGATATCGAGCTTGATCCAGAGTTTGCGCCGAAAGCCGTCTACAACTTTGTCAAACTTGCCAAGCAAGGTTATTATGACGGAGTCTCATTCCACAGAAACAGTAAGTCGCAGCCTGCATTGGCAATGCTAACGATAGTCCCCGGATTCATGATTCAAGGTGGCGACCCTACTGGCCGTGGTACCGGGGGCAGATCTTACTTTGGCAAGGTATATCACGGGCTATGCCAAAGTGAAAGCTAATCGTTAGGAATTTGAGAATGAGACGACGGGCAGCGCAAGTCACAGCGAGCGAGGTTTGCTGTCCATGGCCAACAAAGGTCCTGGCACAAATTCATCGCAGTTCTTTGTCACATATGAACCATGCAAGCACCTCGACAAGAAACATACCATCTTTGGCCGGGTCATCGGTCACATTGAGACGCTGGACTTGCTGGAGCGTATTCCTTCCAAAGACGGCAAGCCGCAGGAGAGCATTCTCATGGAAACGGTTGAGATTTTAGTTGATCCTTTTGAGGAGTATCTTGCCAAAGAGAAGCGGAGAGCAGAGTACACAGCTCAGAAGAAGCAAGTGACTGAGGATGATTTGCAGACTTGGACCAATCAACCGGTACGGCCGGCGTACGTCAGTGACGCTGCTTTTCAAGAGCAGAAAGCTGCATCTTCCGAGGCACAGGTTGGCAAATATCTCAAGCACGACCTGGATGCGAATGCAATCGAAGCAAGACCGGTAGTCAAAAAGGCAAAGAAAGCTGGGTTTGGCAACTTTAGTGGTTGGTGAAGCTGCTTACGTCAGTCAGTCGTGCGCACAATCAGAGGGTCACAAAACAAGAACAGGGACATGAATAGGCATAAGCATGACTTGTTTGAGCTGAATCGACAAAGGTAAAGACGGACGACACTACAACCAGAAGCACTGCCATTCGCTCTGTGAAAGCTCTCGGCGCATCTTGCGCGGAAGGGTTTGTGGCTCGAGGCTTGCAGTCTGTTCTCCGCCGAGCATCAAGACGTCCATCATGCGCCAGTAGTAAGGCAGATTCTCCCTATCTTTGGCTGTCTGGTGAGCGCTGGGTAGCGGCATGGTCTGCGTGCGCGCTGCACTTGAGGCCGCGTTGGCTGAATGCCCGATTGGGCTTGTCTGGCGACGAGAGATGGTTTGTGGTTCCATTGAAGGCTAGCTAGATTCTAGAGCGAATGTGTGGTAGAGATAGAAGAGCTTAGGTAGAGCCTTGTCAGCAAGAGCGACATTTTAAAAGGGTCCAAACGAAAGGTCCGTGTCGTTGTGTTGTGGTCAGCTGACACAACAAATCGCGCAGCACAAGCATGAAATGTCAACAGCGCATCAATAGCAAAGCCTGCTCAGGTGTTCAGGTGAGTTGAACAAAGGAGTGCCATGGCTAGAGCATATAGAGAGCTCGGGGAGTGCTTGTAGCAGCTAGCGCATCGTCCGGGCAGGTTCGCCCGAGACTTGTCCCTCGTGTGTGCGTTGTGTCAGTTGCATGGCGTCTCTGAGGCGGTCTCCCATGCTGAGGAGTCCCTGATGCTCAGTTTCAGACTGCTGTACAAGACGCTGCAGGCCCAGGTCGCGCCAGGCAGGCGCTGTTGCTTGTTTGGAGCGCGCGATGCCGTTGACGGCTTCTTGATTCGGCACTTCGTCTTCATGCTCTGAATTTGCAGGTTGATGTTCAGGCGCTACAGTCACGTCTAGCAGCAGTCAGTTCATCGTCTTTGCAGTCTCAGTCCTCAAGCAACGCACCGTCATAGGGTAGAGATGCGTCATAGAGGAATTCATCAAAGAGGTCTACGAGCTCTGGCCTGCTTGGCAGATAGTGGGAATCAAGCGTGACGGTATTCATGCTCTCTGCAATCTCTTGTCCTTGTCCTAGACCTGGTACTCTGGCTGTAGCCCCCTTGTAGCTTCCAAGGCTGGCACCGAGCTAGCTTATGGTGTTGTACCAGTACATGTCGCAATTCGCAGTCACAAGAGAAATGCAAAAATTGAAATCACCCACGGAAAGACACCACATCCAGCAGCACCATCAACCGGGTAGAGGCACAAGCAACAAAGACTCCGACAAAGCAATCAGGTAGGCTATTCGACGAGCAGGTGGGCTGGATAGAAAGCAGCAAGCAAGAGCATGAGACTGTTAGAGTACGAGCAATCACAATACGCGACACGAGGCACTGCAAGCAAGCGAATACGTGCGCGACAGTCAGCGAAAGTATCATGCAACAAGCTCTGCGACCATCACTGTGGACTGAAGGCTGCATGAGATGTAGGCTATACGCTGATGGCATGCATTCTGAGCTCAGTCTCGCGTCTAGATCAAGAGACAATCTCTCTTTGCGACCATAATCACGACAGCAACGTTTGGCCTTTGTACACGACTTGGTCTGCTCAAACGTACCAAGTCTCTTCTGCTTGCTGCTCGATTCATGCCTTTTCTCTCTTGACGGCCACAGAAACTAACAGGTAGCAATCATGGCTCACGCAAACGTTTGGAACAGCAGACCTAAGGACGGCAAGGGAGGCCGTGGATGGTAAGCAATCTCAAAAGCAGTAGCAAGGCTAACTTTCTTAGCCGTGTGTGCGCCCACCAGGCTGGTCTCATCCGCAAGTACGAGCTCAACATCTGCCGTCAGTGCTTCCGGGAGTACTGCAAGGACATCGGTTTCTCCAAGTTCCGTTAAACGACTCCATTGTCAAGCTGGATGAGATGATTTACACGAACCTTTCAATCACATCTGGCGAAGAAACAAGGCATGCGTGATGGCTTGAGCAGCGACCCTCTTGTCCATCTTTCTCTCCGGCGCTTTTCGCTGGCCATGTCCCTTCTCCTCCCTGCATACTAGCTTATCACATTATACAATCTCAAGCTAGCCTATCTGTCCCCATTTGATTGATGCCTTGTCCTTCCGCGTCGCCTTGATTAAATAAAAACGACAACCTCCAGCCATCAGCCGCACAAACAATCGCCACTTGAAAGCTTAAGTTCATCAAGCTAGCGCGCCTAGCATCCTTAGCCCTGGACGCGCTCTAGGATTGTCCGAGTCTGCGCGACCGAGTCTTGCAAAGGCCTCGCCATCCGAGACGCAGCAACCATGTGGGAGCAAACGAGTGTCACGAAGCCGCATCTCGCGTATATGCTCCTCGGCGGCTTCATCACTGTCTTTTCGCTCGTATCGCTCTTCATCAAGGAAAAGCTCTATGTTGGTGAAGCCACAGTCGCGACCGCTTTCGGCATCATCATGGGGTAAGAAGATCAAGAAGACGCAATCAGTTCGATTCGTAGCTAACACGCGTCGCTAGTCCCGTTGCAGCAGGCATCTTCAATCCATTGACATGGGGCAACACCGATTACATCACGCTCGAAGTCTCGCGCGTGGTCATCGTCGTGCAAGTCTTTGCTGTCGGTGTCGAGCTGCCGAAAAAGTACATGAAGCGCCATTGGAAGGGCGTCGCCATCATGCTCGTACCAGTCATGGCCAGCTCTTGGCTCATCTGCACCGGTTTCATCTATGCGCTTATTCCGGGTCTTTCATTTGTCGACAGTCTTGTCGTCGCTGCAACGCTTGCACCCACCGATCCCGTGCTCGCGTCGTCCGTGGTCGGCAAGGGCAAGTTTGCTGAGCGCGTGCCGGGTCATATCCGCAACTTGCTCTCCTGTGAGTCCGGCTGCAACGATGGCATGGCTTTCCCGTTCTTGTACCTTGGATTGTACATTTTAATTGATCACTACAAAGCTGGCCCGGCCATCAAGGAGTGGGTGCTCATCACGATTCTCTACGAATGCCTTTTTGGCGTCTTCCTCGGCATCGTCATCGGCTACGGTGCCCGTCGGCTCATTCGATTTGCCGAAAGCCACAAGCTTATCGATCGAGAGAGTAAGGCTTTTTGCTCGGTGATTCCGTGCTGACATTTAGGTTTTCTCGTCTTTTACTTTGTCCTTGCTGTCTTTTGCATGGGCGTCGGCACCCTGGTCGGTACCGACGACTTTCTTGTCGCCTTTTCAGCAGGCACAGCATTTGCCTGGGACGGTTGGTTCGCCAAAAAGACGGAAGAATCGCACGTCTCGAACGTCATTGACCTTTTGCTCAACATGGCCTACTTTGTTTACTTTGGCGCCGTCATTCCTTGGGCAGAGTTTACCATGCCCCAGATTGGTGTCAGTCCCTGGCGGCTCGTCGTTGTATCCATTCTCATTGTTCTCTTTCGCCGAGCGCCTGGAGTCATGGCAACCTACAAGTGGAATCCCGACATTCGCAATTGGCGCGAGGCTTCATTCGTCTCTTGGTTCGGGCCGATGGGCGTCGGTGCCATCTTTTTCGCTCTCTTGGCTCGAGCAGAGCTGCAGACTGAATCCCAAGTGCCAGCGGGCCGTCTGTCCGGTGATACGGAAGAACACTTCCAACTCATCAACAGCATCCTGCCAATCGTCAGCTGCGTCGTGCTCGCAAGTATCATTGTGCATGGCTCATCCGTGGCTGTCTTTACGCTCGGCAAACACATCAACACCTACGCCATGACCATGACCTTTACGCGCGATACTGACGATCCCAACTGGCTGCAACGTCTGCCGCGTCTCGAGATGGGTCAGTCAATGACTTTTTCACGTGCACGCAGTCGCGATCGTTCACGATCGCGTGGCCCAGTGGACGAGTCTGCGATCGGCAACGCCGTCAAGCCGGTTAAGGCGCGGCATCGTGGACGCAGACTTCGGCGCAAGAGCTCTGAGTTCCAGGAGAAGCGCGGCCTGTCGTTCGATGGTCGTGAGGACGAGGCAGAAGAGAAATACCAGCAGGAATCTCAGCCTCAGGAAGGCGTGAGTTCTTTGCTCGGCGAGGGTCACGAGGTCTACCAGGAAGGCAGCGAGTTTATTGTCGAAGACGAGCTAGGCGAGGTGCTTCAGGTCGTTTCTGCCTCGGATCTCGATCGCGAAGCTGCTCACAATGTGCTTGGCAAGCACCCGAAAGCGCAAAAGATGACACGTGAAGAACGCGAGCAAGCCGCTCAGGACAAGTCCCACCCGCACCATCGTCGCGTCGAGCCTGTCGCTCACGTCTTGGCAGGCAAATCACCGAATGCCAAGTCGTCGGACAGCAGTGATAGCAAGACGCTCGACGATCGACAACAGGATGACGAGAACAAGAACGAAGCAGATCACGGCGACGAAACGGCTGTTGAGCGGCGGCGGCGACAATCTGTCTTACAGTCGAACAGTTCAGGTGCGGAATCAGACGAGGAGTTTGAAGACGAGACGCCGGCTGAGCGGAAGCGTCGATTGCAAGCTTTGGGCCACAGTGTCGAGAGTGCCCGGTCCCGCGCCAACTCGCCCGACAAGCGAGCTGAACCACAACATGAACCTGAATCGGTACCAGCGCCAGAAGAGCGACTGCCTAGCATTCGATTTGCTTCAGCTGTGGATGGACCTGTGGCGCCACCGCCAGCGGCTATTCGTGGACCGGGACTCGCACCTTCTGCTCAAGATTCAAGCCGCTTGGGCGTCGCCTCCGCTGGTCCGCCCCTGGCGCAGTCGACAAGCCGTGGACGATCTATCGTTTGGGCAGACAAGTCGCGCTCCGATTCAGATTTGCGCAACGTCGGTCACGATTCATGAGATGTTGTGTAGTATGCGATTTCTTTTCTTCTCATCAAACATGCTCTGATGATTCACTTTGTCGTTCATTACCTATGCTACTGGCTCTACCTTTAGAGTCAATCCTATTTAGAAGCCTTTGGCTGCCCTCCGCGCTGGAGACATGCCACGCCATCCGAGAAGTTCATGCCACGCACCTTGTCTGCTTGACCCGACTCTCGGCATTCCTTGACGTGCCAGAAGAATGTGCCGTCATACAAACCAAGGATACTCTCCTTCGGACAGACTCCGCTTTCAGGATCATAGGTGCTGAGCACGAGTGTGTAGAACTCAAAGACTGCCGCAAACCAGCCAAAGGGATCCATGGCAACGCGTTGCCCCCTGACGAGGCTAAAGACCTCTCGCACAGACAAGAAGTCGGTGCTTGTCCTGGCGTAGCGCTGAAAGAAGCTTTCAAAGATTTGTGGCTGGAAATAGCCTTCGACGGTGTAAGTGCCCGTGTCACTGCCATGTTTGGCTTTGTGAATGCCATCGAGGTAAAGGCGGAAGAAAGGGTCTGGGATAATGGAATGTTGCAACTTTGTCGGGTAGCTGAATCCAGAGTGAATAATCAACATGGCGAGCACACTGAGCAGGAGGTTGTAGCCAAGATCACGGAAGCCCGAAAAAGTGTCCTGGGGCCAGATGATGTTGTCTCTGTCACGGTCCCAGAAGGCGCAGTGCTGCACTAGGACGGTCGGCTTGGTTGACGACTCGGTGGCAGGATCAAGCGATGTTTTGCCGACGACAGCAGGCTCGAACGAGGGATGAGTTGTCTTTTGAGCAACAGAAGGCATAGCTAAGCTTTGTCTAGTACTAGCAAGAGGGATGACAAGACTAGCTGCAGTGTAGGAGAAGCCGCTTGAGGGCAGAAGCTAGAGGTCGTCGTCCTCGATCTCGCCTCGATCGCCGAATGACCTCATCTCCATCTGATCACCAAAGCAGCAGCCCGAGACTGCCGAGAATCATCTCTTCGGAAGCTAAAGTACAGCATGCAAGAGAGAGTGTTGTACAATGAATAGTGTGCCTCAATTGTGCTTCTTCTCTAGGACTTCCTCGTCTTCATCGTCACTGCGGTCGTCCTTTGCTTCATTGGAAAGAACAAAGCGCCAGGCGATGCGGATGATGAGGAAGCTCCAATAAATGTTGAGCAGCAGAATCATGAAGAGCAAGCCAAAGCAGACGTACTGAGAGATCCAACACTTGTAATGCTCCTTTGCCCAATCGAGTTCCCAGGGCCCGACCGTCTCAAACTCGGTCAAGACGCTCCAGAGAATAACAGACGACAGATAGATGCGGGCATAGAACCAGACTGCAATAAACATGGCGAAGACTGGTGCCGTCAAGGGCGAGTCAATATAGTTGAGATTCTTTGACAGCGCAAGCCAAATATCGGAAGTGTCCATCGTGATGAAGACGGCGAGACCGATCCATGTAAAATGGAACTTGTAGGACAGTCCAATGAGCAGCAAGGTAACGATATGATGCACCACAAGTTCATGAAAGTCCTTCCTCGGCTTTTCGAGCTGCAAGGCTAGCACAATGAACTGCTGCAACCAATAGGCAAACTGGCAGAGGTAGTAGATCTTAAAATTGGCTTTGTGCAGGATGTGCGGGTAGTCTGCGTAGAATGCATGCGTGTTGAAGTACCACATGTCTGTGTGAGACATGACATAGACGCCATAGGAAGCTGAAGCGGTGAAATACATGATGGTGTAGCCTTGCTCCATGAATCGCTGCACCTTGCCGCGCTTGAGTCCAAGTGCCCGTGCCAGCGGCGCCAGGATCCATTGCATGCAAAACTCGCGCGTAAACGTAAAGACGACGACGTAAAAGGCAATGAAGAGGGCATCCGCGCGGCCTTTGGCGTAGAGACGCGGTTCCGTGTTTTCGACGGGATAGCTCACGAACAAGAACGGTTTCGCTGGATTGCGCGGTGTCGGATCACTCAAGTAGAGTCCCAACACGGCAAGAATAATGACCATCGGCGCAAACCAGGTGTTATCGCGTGCATAGTCCTGCCAGGCGCCCAGTGTTGTCGTGGCTGGCTGTCTAGGAGAGCGCGGGAATCGACCGGGTTGTGCGGTAGGGATCTTATTGACCGATGCGCTCCTGGACCGGACACGCTGAATGCCTGGTCGCTCCTGCTTGGCCATGGCAGCTTTGCCGGAGGACATTTTGTGTACGACTTGCGTTGTGTTTGTAGTTTGTCGTCTTGTGCGATGTTCTTGTGTCTCACTTGGACTTTCGTTGCAGCAGTATGCTTGGTGAGCTATAGACAAAAGACATGCGCTATTGGATACGATTGTCTACATCCTTCTCATCAGGCCAGTAGTCATTCTCATGGAATCCAGCATGCGCCGGCCTGGAGTCTTCGCCCGGCTCTGGACCAGAGGGCCGCCGTGTCTCTGACGAAGAACCACCACTCGCGCTGTCCAGCAGCGTCGAGCTGAGCGGTAGACTCCGCGTCGAGACAAGCGGGTATCGTATGGTTGGCAATTCAGTCAGCGCAATGGACTGGTCTGAGCCTGGACGCGTGACTTGCTCAAACCAACAAAGGAAGCGACCCTTTTTGGGGGACGAAACCTGGCTCTGCATCGCGGGCTGCGTACTCGTCGTCGCCGCTGCCGTCTCACTGAAGCCTGAACTGTCCGGCAGCATCGAAGCGCGCTTGCCCAACTGACGCTTTCTGTGCTTCTTGTGCTTGGCGTCGAGCATCTCTTCTTCATACACCTCTCGGCCGAGCACACCTTCTTCTGAGTCCTTGACGAGTTTCGACTCGATGAGATCCACCCAGGCCCAGACGATGACTGAACATGCTGCTGATCCAACCCAGCGGAGATAATCTCCCCAGCCTTCGACCTCGGGCTTCCAAATGTCCAAGCAGAAAAAGACGGTCGGCGAGACAATAGCGCAGATACTCAGGAGCGCATGCAACAGGTGAGTCGGCGCAAACGCGTGTCGAAATCTGCTTGGCGAAAATGCATAGATGAGCACAACCACCGCAAAGATAACGCTGATGGCGATGTGGAAAAAGTAGGCAATCACGGGGATCGCCGGGACGAGCATCATGCGCGAATCTGGATTGAATGGCGAGGGGTGATAGAAATCATTCAGGATGGAGAAGACCATCTCGAGAGCGATGAGGGCAAAGCCACCATACTTGGCAATCGTCTTGTCTCTGTACCGCGGGAACAAGCGCATGACGAGCTGAATCTGGGCCAGCCAGAGTAGCATATTGGAGAGCAGTCGAATGATCTTGGACGATGTCCGCGTCCGTATATTGCGCAGGCTTGTCGGATTGTACGGCCGTCCACTCAAGAATTGCGCCTCGAGCTCGGCAAACATGAACGTCGTGGCAATCGTCAGGGCAATCGCGGCACTCAAGGCCGCCGCGCGCTGAAGCCACGGCCGCTTGCCAGATGACATGAGCGACACGAGGAATAGCCCATAGGCAATACACGTCGCAAACGCCACCGCAAAGACAAGCGGCGAGATGGTCATGCCAAACGACATGCGCGGCACAGGGGCGAGATCGACGACCTGGTTTGCGAGCTCGGCCGGTGTCGTGTCGGCTGTAATTTTGACGGCGCAAGCGCGAATCACACTTGAACCAAAGCTATCGTAGATGCGCGACGTACGACTACTCGCGTCGTTGATTGCATAGGTGCCATTGACAATAAAGGTGGTTGCTTGACATGCCTGGAAGGAATCAGTTAGCGGATAATTTGGGAGATGCGCCGAAGAGATGTACCCATGAGGCCGGCCATGCAAGCTGCCCAGGTGCGCCGGCCGATGCATTCGCTGCAAGCATGGCTCTAGCGCTTGTATCCGGCTCTTGATTCAGTCACTTTCTCGGATGCTTTGTGTTGTGTCTGTCTTTGTGGTCGGGTCGCCTCTTTTTGCTTCTGCGGATTTGATCGGTGGATGGCATCAGGGGAACGGAAAGGGGAATCATTACTTGATACTTGAGTACCTAGGTATGAACTACTGAATCAGGCCTCATCACTTGAGAACACTAGGCGAACGCGTCCTGGTTCGGCCACGTTCTTCTGGTCCTTCTTTTGAACCCGCGGTCATTTTTTGTGTCATGTTTGTCGAGCGTGGCGGGCTTCTTGTCCTCGACCTAGATCTTGAGCGTGACTCTGAACGTGAACGACTGCTGCTCGGCGATCGCCTTGATTGCCTTCTGGCGCCTTGGGGTGTTCGACTGCGAGACCTGCTAGAGGAATATCGCCGGGTGTTGCGCCGATCCCGCGACCTCGAGGGTGACCTGCGCCTTGATCCAGAGGAGGACCGCGAATCGTGTCGACCTCGCCTGCGCGGTGGACTGCGCTCGCGACTGGCACGTCGTTTCCTGTCGTGATGTGCATCATGTCTCCGCCTCGGCGACCTGGATCTGGATCTGGAGCGAGAGCGTGATCGGGACCGACTGTCGGAAGATGACCGTCTGTGCCTGCGTCGATATCTGTCGCTTCGATCGCGACGAGGCGACCGACTTCTTGTTCTTGACCGTGCCCGCCGACGCTGAGGCTGTTGTTGTGGCGGTGGACGTGCACGCGTTCTATCAAGTGGATGACGGCGCTCCATTTGATCAGCGGCATCGCCACGTTCGATCCGTTCCTTGCGCCGTGCTTCTTGCGTCGCCATCGCCGTCCCCTCGACATAATCCGGTCGAAGCCGTAGTGTCGTGCGCATCTTGTCCATCTCGGCCTCCTTTCTGAGCGTTTCGCCGTGTGTCTGCCATCCACGCGCACTTGCCTCTTGCGGACGCGGCATGCTTGCCGCAGAATCCGCAAGAAGTGTCGTGCGCCGGGCATCCACCTTGTCATCGATGGCCGCGTCTGACAAGCGTTCTTGCTCGGGAAGCGCTTCCTGCTCGTCTTCGAGCTGCACGCGATACGCCATGAGCTTGACTTCAACAAGCCGTTTCGCTTCATGCTGGACGATCCCTAGGTCTGCACGCCGGGCGCTGTGGCCTGTACGCGAAGCTTCGTCTTCTCTACGCTGCGAGACGCTGTATGGTTCGCGCTGTCGGATCGACGACATGTTGCGCTGAATGTGGCCATTGGTGCCGGAGCCACGGGGCGTCTGCAAGCCTATGCCGTTGTAAGACATGCTCACAAGAACAGTTTTCAAGCCAAGAGAGGTCAAGAAGGAAGATGTAGACCTTGTTGATCATGAGCTCGCGTCTTGTCCGTCGTGGATTCTCGCACATGGAAAATACACGTCACATAATGCATCTACAACGGTTGACGGGATCCTAAGTGAGTGTTTATTGGGCATACTCCGCCGAGAGTCTAGAGAGTATCAATCAGCGCTCAACCAGGTACGGCCCACTCTCATTGACGGGCGTCGATGCAGTGGCGCCGTCCAGCGTCATGGATCGCAAACGCGCCAGAAAGGGGACCGGCTCCGAAGTGGCCGCGGGAGACGTCTCTTGTTGTCCTCCGGCAGATTGAACAGGCGCACTGTCCTCATCAGCCTCAGGTGCATCAACCGTGACAATCGGCGCAACAGCCGTACGGGATCGCGCCAACGACCCCTCTGCCTCGGATGTCTCATTGCCAGATTCCATCAGTGGCGATGCTTGGCCAGGAGATCCACCCACGACTGTTGACAGCGTCGGATAGGTCGGTTGCGCAATCTCATCGCGCGGCGTCCGGGGATCGCCTGCCGCAGATCGATGCCAGGCTTCAGGCTCAGTCTCGACATTGGCCTCGAGGTCGGCATACTTGCGGCAGACGCAGCACAAGAAGTTTGGGTAATTCTGCAAGATAAGTGGCCGAATGCACTTGAAGTGATAGGCATGACTGCAGGGCGCCACAAAGAGCGCTTGGCTCGGCGCGATGTTGAAGAGACAGATGCAGCATTCGGCGGCATAGGTGCTGGCATTGTCATCAAACGACGGCCTGGGCTTGTTGGAGGAAGACGCAGCATGCGACTCGGTCAGCGACTTGAGCGTCTTGTGAGCGGCGCGGTTGAATTTGGCATTCACCTGCTCAAAGATGCGGTTGATTTCGACACGGGTCCGGACGCAGCGATAGACTTCCTCAGTACCGCCGCGGAAATCGATACCAAACTGCACACAGTCTCCATCGACCAAGATGGCCGGCTTTGACTCTTGACCTGGCGGCGAAAGACGGATATGGTTGAGAAACGTGCCGCTCGAGGACTTCATATCTCTAATGTACCAAGTGCCAGCCTCGCACCAGACTTCGGCATGCTGCCGTGAGACGACCTTTGACTTGAAACTGATGGGCGACTTGTGCATTGCCTTTTCATTGTAGCGACCAATCTTGACACAGGTGGCGTCTGAGACCCTGCGCTCGATCGGCTCAAAGTTGAGCGAGAGCCGGCTAGAAAACTCGACATGGGGTACAAAGCGAATCGAGCCGACAGGATCGGCCTGTGGATCGCGTCCGACGGTGCCGAGCATGAAGGGCCTGCTAGTAGAGGGTGAAATTTGAAGGACGGGCGAGGTGCTGTTGGCTCTGTCTGTGTTTGTGTGCGCTTCGTTGTTCGGTCTCGTGTTCACTCGTTGGGCCGGGACCTGGACGGGTATGCTTGAGGCGCCGGCGATGTTTGCGCTTGGCATGCACCTTTTGCTAGCTAGCCTGATGACCCTGTTGCGTTGCTCCTTCGCTCGTTCAGTAGACAGTCGTTGCTTGGTCGCTTTCCTCGTTTACCCAACACGAACAAGAACGAACCTGATCCACAAGTAGGTAGCAGACATCCATAGACGCTACCACGCATCATCTACATCAATTCAACATGGCAGGACGACGATTCTTCGTAGGCGGAAACTTCAAGATGAACGGGACACAGTCCTCCATCAAGAAGATCATCGAGTCGCTCAATGAGGCCACCATCAGCAAGGACACCGAAGTCGTCGTTGCTCCCCCAGCGCTCTACCTCCTCAACGCCCGTCAGGAACTTCGCAAGGACATTGGCGTCTCTGCTCAGAACGTCTTTGACAAGCCTCAGGGTAGGGCCCGGTTCACAGCTTCGTTGTGGAAGCCTTATCAGCAAAATTGAAGACTAACATCCATCAGGCGCCTTTACCGGTGAGCTTGCCGTCGAGCAGCTCAAGGACGCCGGTGCCGACTGGGTCATCCTCGGCCACTCGGAGCGCCGCACGCTCTTGTCTGAGGACGACAAGTTTGTCAGCAGCAAGGTCAGTCCCTCTATCGATTTTATCAATCTACTCTTGAGCAGCCCTAACAATCAGGCGGCTACAGCCCTTGCTGGCGGCCTCAAGGTCATCTACTGCTGCGGCGAGAACCTTGACCAGTACGAGTCTGGCAAGACCGACTCGATCGTCACGGCCCAGATCGGCGCCCTTTGTGACCAAGTCAAGGACTTTTCCAACATCGTGATTGCCTATGAGCCCATCTGGGCTATTGGTACAGGCAAGGCGGCCACGCCCGAGACGGCCCAAAAGACGCACAAGGCACTCCGTGCGTTCCTCAAGTCGCGGATTGGCGACAAGGCGGACGAGGTGCGCATCATCTACGGCGGCAGTGTCAACGCAAAGAACTGCTCGACCTATGCTTCTTGCCCAGACGTCGATGGCTTCCTCGTGGGAGGTGCCTCGCTCAAGCCAGAGTTTCAGCAGATTGTCAATGCAAAGATCTAGATGTCTAGCTCTTAGTCGTAGCTTTCTATCCAAAGTAGCTTGCTTTGATCAAGTGGGCGGGTATCTTCCAGCTCGAGCTTGTGCTTTGCATAGGCAGAGTTGCGACAACCTTCCCATAGACTCACCGACGCTACATCAACGAGTCTCTCTTTACAAGCCAGCCTTGAATGAAGCATGGCCTTCTGTGCGCATCCTGCAGAGCAGCCGCACGACCAGCTCCAAGGCTAATTCGCCGTCAGCTTGCATCCGTAAGCGATGGCGCCCTGCCTGACCTGCGCGCACAAGCGGAAGAGGCGCTCGCCAAGTTTGACGCACCGAGACGCCAGGGAAAGCGCTTCAACAGTGTCGGCATCCAGCAGATCAGCAGCAAGCTCCATGCGCAGCTCTTTAGAAAGCCAAAAGAGCCGGCACAGGCGCTAGTCGATCTCTCGCGACAACACTTGTTGCAACATGCCTTGCTCGGCAAGAACAGTCATATTGCAGAGGACATCTCTTTCGACTTGCCGCCGTTGCAGGGCGCCACGCTTGATGAGCACTTTCATCGACTCGGACTCGAAGCGTCGCATCCGTTTCGCGACATGGCCGAACACTTTGCAAAAATCCAATTACCTCCCAAGCCGGCAACTTGGCTCCGGCAGTCGGGCTGGACACGCTATGGCAAAGGAGGCCCTACAAAGGTGGCCTTCCCGCTTGAAAGGACAATGTGCTTTGACGTCGAAGTCTTGTACAATATATCGCACTTTGCCGTCATGGCTTGTGTTGCGAGTCAAGATGCCTGGTACGCTTGGCTATCCCCCTGGCTCCTCGGCGAATCAGACAGCCCCAGGCATCTCGTGCCACTTGGCAAAGACCAGCAAAAGCTGATTGTCGGTCACAATGTCGGCTACGATCGATCCAAGGTGCTGGAAGAGTACAGTCTCAAGCGCTCGCCGCTTGCCTTTCTAGACACCATGTCGCTGCATGTCGCTGTCAATGGCATGTGCTCACGCCAAAGACCTACCTGGATGAAGCACAAGAAAAAGGAAAAAGAGCGCGAAAAGTTGCTCAGCCAGGCCCAAGAGTCTGATTTGGGCGCGCTGCTCGAAGACCTCGGTGATGAAGCTACGCAAGACTTGTGGATCTCGCGCAGCTCCACCAATAGCTTGCACGAAGTGGCGCAATTCCACTGCGACATCAAGCCAGACAAGTCAAAGCGGGCCTTTTTTGACAGCACAGACAAGCAGGAGATTGTCGACAGCTTGGAGGACTTGCTGGACTATTGCGCACTGGATGTGGAAATTACCCACCAAGTCTACAAGAAAGTCTTGCCCGCCTATCTCCAGATTGCGCCGCATCCCGTCAGCTTGAGTGGTCTCATTCACATGAATTCAATGGTGCTGCCCGTCAATCGCAATTGGCCCAAGTACGTTGAAAACGCAGAAAAGTGCTATCAAGACTTGTCTGAAGCCGTCAAGTCGCGTCTCGTGTCCATGTGTGAGAGCACGCTGGCGCTACAAGATCAGCCAGACAAGTACGAGGAAGACCCTTGGCTGCGCCAACTCGATTGGACGGCCAAGCCTCTGCGGGTCGTCAAGAACAAAAAGACGGGCGAGGAACGTGTGGCAAAGAACCAAAAGATGCCAGGTATGCCGCAATGGTATCGCGATCTGTTTCCAAAGAATGACGGCGTCATGAATCTCACCGTACGCACACGCATTGCGCCGATTCTGCTTCGCATGAATTGGGAAGGTCATCCGCTTGTCTGGTCAGACAAGTACGGTTGGGTCATCCGCGTTGAGGATGAGGGTTCCGTCGCTGTCTTTATGGAGAAGCGCTTCCTCAAGTGCGACATGACGAGGGAAACGATCGAAGCAGTCCGGTTCGATGACGCCACCTACTTCAAAGTGCCCCACAAAGATGGACCGCTTGCACGGGTCGCCAGTCCCTTGGCCAAGGCGTTTGTCAAGTTCTTCGAAGAAGGCGTCCTCAACAGCGAGTTTTCACTCGCAAAGGAAGCCCTCGAGATGAACGCCGCTTGTTCGTACTGGATCAGTGCTCGAGAGCGCATCACCTCGCAAATGGTGGTCTGGCAGGATGAGGTGGAGCCTGGCGGCGATCCAGATGTAGGGCTCATCTTGCCGCAAACGGCGCCGATGGGTACCGTCACGCGGCGTGCTACGGAAGCCACTTGGATGACGGCTAGTAACGCAAAGAAGAATCGCGTGGGGTCAGAGCTCAAATCCATGATTCAAGCGCCAGACGACTATTGCTTTGTCGGCGCCGACGTCGACTCGGAAGAGCTCTGGATCGCCAGTCTCATGGGCGATGCGCAATTTCAAACGCACGGATCCACGGCACTAGGGTGGATGTGTCTCGAAGGCACAAAATCGAACGGTACTGATCTTCACTCGAAAACGGCCGAGATTCTTGGCATCTCCAGAGGCAATGCCAAGATTTTCAATTACGGGCGCATCTACGGCGCCGGTCTCAAATTTGCCATTCAGCTGCTGCAACAATTCAACCCATCCTTGTCTGAAGAGGAGGCCAAAAAGACGGCAGAAGCCTTGTACGCCGCCACCAAGGGCGTCAAGGGCAAGATTGCCAAGCTCGGCCGCAAAGCCTTTTGGCGCGGCGGCACCGAATCTTATGTTTTCAATCGGCTTGAAGCAATGGCAGAGCAAGAGGTGCCCAAGACGCCTGTGCTTGGCTGTGGTATCACGGAAGCGTTGCTTGCACGTTACCTGTCGCCTGGCGGCTTTTTGACGAGTCGCGTCAACTGGGCCATTCAATCTTCTGGCGTCGACTACTTGCACTTGCTCATCACCTCGATGGAGCATCTGATAAAACTTTATGGCATCGATGCACGCATGGCCATCACTGTGCACGATGAGATTCGCTATCTCGTCGCCAAGAAGGATGCACAAACGGCGGCATTCCTGCTCCAGGTCAGCAATCTCTGGACACGTGCCATGTTTTCGCAGCAGCTTGGTATCGATGACTTGCCACAGTCGTGCGCTTTCTTTTCCGAGGTGGACATTGACCACGTCTTGCGCAAGGAGACGTCTATGGATTGCGTGACACCCAGCAACCCGACGGCCATTGCGCCGGGCAAGTCTCTTGGCATCGAAGACACGCTTGCCTATCTCGCTGAACGCGAACCCGCGCTCGAGCCCGTGACGCAGCTTGACTTGAGTGCATGGCCTTATACGCCTCGAGAACCTGTTTTGAACACGATGGACCAGAATGAAATTTGGTTCCTCCAGGCTCAGACATTGAAGGAGGCGAGCGCCGTCATCAAGGCTTATGATGCTGCGCACAAAGATCAACCTAGATATTGATAATTCTCATAAATAGACGATGTACAACACGCATGTAGATACCTACAACTTGGCCTTGCTTTTGACACGCGTCTCCATGAAGCGGTTAACTGCTTGCTTAACTGCCTCCAGTACGCTGGCGTCCTCAATCGTGGCAGGCACGTCCACAGGCTTGTTGGGCTGTCCGGCCGCGGCATTTTCAACATAGGCGCGGACAACACGACGAAGCGTCTTGCCAGAGCGCGTTTTGGGCAATTGACTATTGAGCACAATCATGCCACCCAGACTCGCAATGTTGCCAATTTCCTCCCGGACCGCTGCATTGACACGCTCAAAAGTGGGCTGCTTGCCTGGTGCCGCGACAATGAAAGCTAGGGGGACATGGCCCTTCAGATCGTCTGGCATACCGACGACACAGCACTCATTCACGCCAGGCATGGCAGTGATGACTGCTTCAAACGAGCCGGTCGAAAGACGGTGCGCCGCCACATTAATGATGTCGTCTGATCGCGCCATGATGTGTACGAAGCCGTCTTTGTCAATCAGACCTGCATCGCCCGTGTCGAACCAACGCCCACCAAAGCGCCTCATGTAACTCTTCTCGAAACGACCCTCGGCGTCCCGCCACAATTCTGACAGCATGCTTGGTGCCAATGGCGTCTTTAGGACAATGTTACCTGATGAGCCTTGTGGCAGCTCCTTGCCGTCGTCATCCACGATCCGTAGGTCGAAGCCTGGCGTTGGTGGGCCAGCGGATCCTGGCTTCGGCACCGGTTTATCCTTGAGACTCTGCAAGACGCCAGTGATGGGCGAGCCACTCTCGGATGACCAATAGTTGTCGATGCATTCGAATTGCTTGCCAATGTACGCTTTAAGCATATCGGAGTAGTGGATGACAATCGAGGGCTCGGAGCGCTCACCGGCGAGCATTAGACTGCGCAGCGACGACAGGTCGCGTGACTTGGCCTGCGTTGAGTCGGGATCACCTGCACGCAGTGCACGTAACGCTGTCGGGGCACAAAAGAGGACATTCGCCTTGTACTCCTCGCAAATACGCCACACCTCACCGCCGTTGCGCATAGGTAGCTTGCCTTCAAACAAGACTGTCGATGCACCAATCAACAGGGGCGCATAGACAATGAAGGAGTGGCCAACGACCCAGCCGATATCTGAGGCGCAAAACATGCAGTCGCCCTGCTTCATATTCATGAGGTGCTGAATCTGATACTTGAGTTGTACTGCATAGCCTGCAGAAAATCGCGAAACGCCTTTTGGCGCGCCCGTCGTGCCACTCGTGTACAATGCTAATGTTAGTCATGTCAGCTTCGTGAGCGTGCTTACTGTAAAGGATGTCTTGTGACTTGGTCGGGGTCGGCGACGAGACTGGCTTTGCCTTGCGCACAAAGTCAC
Organism: Protomyces inundatus; assembly: GCA_003717165.1. Lineage (NCBI taxonomy): Eukaryota > Fungi > Ascomycota > Taphrinomycetes > Taphrinales > Protomycetaceae > Protomyces > Protomyces inundatus. The sequence goes on along the minus strand of QXDR01000087.1, from coordinate 189,670 downwards.
TCCAATCGATAACGTCCTCCGGCAACGGCGTAGTCGCTTCATGCCCTTGCCTTTGCAAAATGACGATAGCCTTGGGTTGATGCTTTGACAATTTGATGCCCTTTTGTACGAGCGGCAGGTAAGATGTGACACGCTTTTCCTCAATGCCAGCAGAGGCAGTCAAGATGAGCTTTGGTGTCGCAGAATCAATGCGTTTGCCGAGCTCTGACGACGCAAAGCCGCCAAAGACAACTGAATGCACGGCACCTAGATAGGCACATGCATACATGGCGACAAGGGCTTCAGGGACCATTGGCATGTAAATCATCACCACATCGCCTTTTGTCACACCCTGCCCCGCCATGGCACCGGCGAACTGCTGAACCTGTTGAAGAAGCTCATTGTAAGTGATGCGTCGCTTCTGCGATGTTACAGGACTATCCCAATAGATGGCCACCGAGTCGCCCAAACCTTTCTTGATGTTGGCCTCGAGAAGCTCATAGGCCATGTTGAATTCGCCATCTTTGAACCAAGTCCAGCTGCCATCCTTCGGATCAGTCTCCAGTGTTGAAGCCGGCTTCTTTTGCCAGTGAATGGTTTCGGCGATTTCGCCCCAGAACTTTTGTGGATTCTCAATCGACTGAGCGTGTTCTTCTTGCTGAGAATACTTGACCATGGTTATTGATGCAAGTGCACGGCTATCCAATTGTCTTTGCAGTGAATCAGGGTCGTGACCATGGGTTTCGAAATTGCGCGACTCCCAGCGATTGTGGGGTTCAGCGACGGAACTGGCGGAAGTGTGTACGTACTGAGCAATCGCAACGAACCACTCACGGCATGTGCAATGACCAGGCTGGCGGACAGTGGCAGCTGTTCGATCGATGCATGTAGCGTAGTCTGTAGCAACTGTAGACTGCTGTGTAATAGAAGGTGAGCCTGAGTCGGTGTAGGCTGATTTGCTGCTGCTGCACTGTTGCTCACGAAGTCCAGGCCTAGGACAACCACTCGGGCTTTGAACATGTCTCGAGCTCGACGAAGATTGCAACTCGAACGCGATGAAGCCGCTCATCATCATGCTCATGCATACACAGTTGCCTGTCCGCCCGCGGGTCACATTCTAGCTGAGAGCCATGATCGATCTGTGCGGGTCTGAACATGGTCAATCACTGCCCGTAGCTGGGATTCCACATCATACGTTCGCGCGTTCTTGCACCTATAGGTCTTGTAGAGCGCTTCAAGCTTCTTGAAAATGACCACCCCAAGCCAAAGCCTACAGTCGAGCTTCAAGAGTGAAGGACATGCTTTCCAGCAGCTCAAGCGTCCAGAGCTACTAGCTACTATCCTACTACTAGGTCATTAGGGCATTCCCACCGGGAGCACCAAAGCCGGATTCTCGGACGGGTTTTGACCAAATCCCAGGGTTCCTCCCACCGGGAAAAGTTTTCGGAAAAGACAACCCAAAACTGTTCCATAACAGCCTTGTTGTTGCATGGAATGTCAAGTCGAGCTTCTTGCTCCATATTCGGAAATCCGGCGAAAATTGCGGTCAGACGCACCATTAACACTGTCACGCAGGCGTACATGTCGAGACGACAAGCCGACAGAGTCACGTAGACTCGGAGCAATCATTATATGGCATTTCACGGACGTTCTTGATTATGGTCGAAGTGAAGACAATGACGGCGGTGGGAGGAGCACCCAGATGCTGCACCATTCTTGACCGAAAACCCGGAACCCAGATGAATTTTTGCTAAAACTGACCTGCGCGGTGGGTATGCCCTTAGCTCATGCATATGATCAACAATCGGTAGCGAGCTCGAAGCCGCTGCAGAGCCGCAAGATCGCAATGTGCAGCTGCAAGTGCAAGAATTCGATTTTGAGAATCCCATAGAGGCCTGCCATCTGGAGATCGCGGTCAGGCGACATGATTAGACAAGAAAGGAGAGAGGCCAGACCGCGCCGAGACCAGATTATCGGGTTGACGAAGCCGACATGGCTGAAGCAGTTTTTGCGTCATGCTCGACCGCCGTGGTCGCACTCGGCGGAAGCCCAAAGGGATCCTGTCAAAGCCCAGCGCACCAATCAAAGCTGTTGCCTTGCTGGGCGACCCCGGACCATAAATGCAAAACTGAAAGATTCGGACGAAATTGTTGAAAAATAGAGAAAATGGGTGCTTTGGCCAGTTTGCGGTCAATTCCGCAGGCCACGCTTTGTCGCCCACGCGGTCGACGAGCTCGCGGAACGACAATCATTGCTCTGTTGACCAGGCGGCCGATGCGAGTCGAGATCACCCGGAACATTATTCGAGACATCGACTTCATCTTCCGAGCGTGCACTCACAGAGTCACAGTGGGGCAGCGCTAGCAAGACTAGTGTCATCGCTGTCATGTGCCAGCGCTAGCTGTATGAACGACACGCTGTCATCACTGCAGTTTCATGAACGACGCATTCGCGATTTCATCCGATGCGACGGCGACGGCGCCGACGAGGTTACCGCTCGATACGAGATGAGCCGCCAATATTAGGATGGCGGTCGTGAGTGCAGCAGTGGCAGCATCTCTTGCGAGGCCTTGTACGTTGGTATTCGGAACCGCGCGAATCAACGGCGACTCCAAGCTCGAGCGTTCAGCAGCTACGACGTGTCCCGACGCCAGCTCGATGTAGTCGTTCACCGTCTGACAGCCGATTGTTAATGGTTCGATCGCTCGATCTATAGAGCATAGTTAACGTTGTCTGTGCTGCGAAAATTCACTTGATTGTCAGCGACGCCAATACTTCAGGGGCCACGATTGAGCATCGCTTCAGACAAGCACCTAGACCTTCAAGCCTAGAAGTGCTCGGACATGATGAGTTGCCCTCGTCTTGTCTATCAATGATTGCGCACAGTCCATCGCTGATCCGAGCCTGTCGCAGGCGCCGACAGTCGCCCGGCCGAAATAGGTTCTGCCGAGTTCAGATGCCGCTCCCAGGGCCATCTCGACGCCTTGACAATCAGCTACCCGTTGACACGATCGGGCGGTCCGTCACTCGAGCTCGAGCGTAAAGAAGTGCAATCTCGAGCAGTCAAATGAGTGAAGAGACGTCAAGCGCGTCGCGGCAATACTTGATCAGCCAGTTCAACATGGTCAGCTGCTGGGGGTGACTAGAACCTATTGACCAGGCGAAGCTTGCAGCTGGCCGGCCAAGAGTTTGGTCGACAATCTGCGTCAAAGGCGATTTCTGGCACTGAGAATGACTACTGTCCTCGAAGAGCGCGTGACCTGTGCAGTCCCGCTCGGCCCTCGTTCAGCGCATCGATCGAGGATGCTGGTCCGCACGTATCCGTTGCGAAGCGAAAGAAGAAAAAGGCTTGACACTCGGACCTGCTCGCTTCCAGCCTTTCGACCGAGCGGCGCGATCGCGACTGCTGGTCGATTGGAAAAACTGGTTAATCCTGTCGATACTCATGCGGCTAGGTCGTTGCGAGTTTGTACAGATACTCCTGTCAGATAGAAGGGCAGATGGCTTGGCAGCGTTCAAAGTGTCGCGCGTGTGCGCATGCGTAGGATTGAGCTCACGCGGCATTCAGCGGCTGTCGTTGCAGAATCCGCCATGTCAGAGGACGGCAGAGATGATTACCCGTGTCTTGAATCACGATCGCATTCATGTCAGCATCGTAGGCCGCGCGTGGCTCTCGGAGGCAGCGTTCCAGAAGCAGGCAGCGGCAGTGATTCTGGTGAAGAGCGCTTCCCCAGAGTCCCCCACACTTTGAAATAAACTTTTCTTCTCTTCTGGGTGGTGGCCGTTGGCCGACACGCGACGCAATTTGACAAGTTGACAGCTGGGCCGCTGCACGACGAGCATGCACATGCTTTTTGACATTGTGACGAGAGAAAGAGCTGCGTGCGCTCCAGCCTCCAAGAGCCAGAGCCGCGCAAAATGAAGAGACGACCTTGCCGGCGGCACCTGGCTTGCAAAAGACATGTGCTTTTCGCAGAGGTCGACGACTGCAGTTGCAGTGAACCAGTGATGCGCGTGAACAGCGCACCGACACCTGTACACCTCGGCTTGCGATTGATATGAAGTTCAGGGATGCCCTTCTAGACTGACGAGTCGCGATGTATCGCTGCATACAACAACTGTCGACGAGTCTCTACTTTCGCCATGCGCTGCGCCTTGGAGCAGTCCTGGTCGAGGTGTACGACCAGAACCGCAATGAACCATCGCCAGCCCCTCTGCAGCAAGATGGCATCTGGTAGGAAAAGAACCCAGGTAGGCTTTTACCAGAGCAAGTGTCGTGGATGTAGTCTATACGGAACAAGCCCAAGCTTAGTTTAACGATGTGCCGAGACATGGACGCCCGTAGCAAGTCTCAGGGGCAGATGGCATGGTTTTCGGAATCCTTGTAGGCTCGTAGCTATGGCGTACAAGCGCTTCGGTCAGATGATACCAGCAGGCTGGTTGTTTGGACAGGACCGGTGTGGCCGGAAGGGTCTCTGTCTCTCTGAGTCTCTGGCGCTGCTGGTAGGGCCCGTAAAACCTGGCATTAGAGTTGTGGCTGGTATTGCTTACAGAAACGTCAAACTTGGAGGAAGCGCGGATGATGTTTGCAATTGAGCGTCTATAGAAACGCGTTCGCGTGTCAAAAATGGTTCGTCGTCGAGGCAAAGACCACGCTGGCTAGCCGCAGCTGCGACGGGAATGAAGCTTATTTGAGTGCTGTGCGATGCAAGAAAAGTCGTTGAGGTGTACAGCATGGACTGTCTACGGTTACGAGTACGTTAGATTGAATCGCGTGTGGAAGCGACCGTTGGCGGAGGGCGGCTATCTCGGATCCACGACAGAGTGGTGGCTAGTGGTTGAGTCGTACGCAGCTGATGCTGTCATGCAAAGATTAGACTTCTCGCATGGCATCTGCATCGAATCCATCGATTGACGTCAAGCAGCTCAAGCAATCTTGTCAATTCTTGTGGCAGCGATGGCAGTCTTCGGAGGTTCTTGGCATCAGTCTGACAGTCAGTGACAGATGGCAGGCGGTCTGGGGTCGGCAGCCAGCCAGCCAGCCAGCCAGCCAGCCAGCCAGCCAGCCAGCCAGCCAGCCAAGAGATGAAATCCGAAGTGAAGCGTGGGAGACTCGCACTGCTTGGGCCACGCGGGTTTTGCTGCTTTTGCATGAATTTGCAGAGGATGGATTTTATTTAATTTAATTCGCCGGATGAATTTATTCTTGTGGAGCTTCTTTTGATTTTTGTCAACTGCATTCCCTCGCCAGTCTTGAGTCTGCTTCGAGTCTGCTATAAAGAAGTCGGCCTGCCCCGGACCAGGGCAACAACAGTCAAGCCAGGACAGGACAAAGCTAGTAGCTACCCCAGCATCCATCACTCAACCACACCAAGCAATCATGGCCTCTAGCAATAGCACCATGCCTGCACCTGCATCACCGACAGCCGCAAGCACAAGCGCATCCGCAAGCACATCAACCACAGCAAATGTCAAAGCAAAGCCATACGTCTGCCTCACCTGCACTCGCCCGTTCGCACGCCTTGAACATCTCAAGCGACACGAGCGCTCCCACACAAAGGAGAAGCCCTTCACCTGTGAACAGGCCGGCGACATGCAAGGCTGCGGCCGCTCCTTTGCCCGTCGCGATCTCCTTCTTCGTCACCAGCAGAAAATCCACCTTTTCCCAAACACGACGAAACGCAGACGTCTCAGCACGGCAAGCACAAGCCTTTCGGCTGACCGTCGCAAGTCCTCTGCTGTGTCGATCCCTTCGGCAGCGCATCCCGCTCAGTCACACCGCATCACCATGTCGATGCCCAATCTCGAAGATCTCAACAACTTTTCGAGCGGCACCGTCAATCCCTCTTCTCTCTTTTCCTTGTCACCGAGCGATTCGAGCGCTCACTCTGGTGTCGAGTTTGCATTCCCGCACACAGGCTATGGCCAAACTTCGCCGCCGCCGGCCCCGTCATCGACCGCTTCATCCGATGTGCAATGGGCCACGGAGAAACTCTTCCCACTCGATGTGTTCCAGTCGGAAGACTCCAATCTTGCCTGGTCCATGCCTGAACTCCTAATGGACGTGCGTTCGCCTGCTTCTTCCGTCTCATCGTCGTCAGCGGGGTACTCCCCCGTGCAAGCGACACACGATGTCCTCCCTTCTGCAGGCGGTGCCAACGCGCAACAGGTGAGTCCGACCGGCAGCGCGTTCCCCTGTGCCTTTCCCACAGATGCCTACGCCACGGCGCTCTACCTGCGCAACTTGACGATGGAGAGTCAGCGTGCTCAGCTTGCTTTGATGCAGCAGCAGCATGAACACCAACTCATGCAGCAGAAAGAGCACCAGCAACGTCTCTCACTGTCACAGCAGCAACAAGGATCGTCGCCCTTGCGTGCGCCCTACAGTGCTGAACAGCTCAAGATGCAGGTCAATTTGCAGCACGAACAGCAACGCCAGCACCGGCAAATGGATTTGGCCTATGCCCAAGCCAACCCCGGTAGCTATATCACAGACTTGGGTACCTCGTTGCAATACAACGATGAGGCTTGCTTCCCGACGGGCTACAACTTTGCGAGCTTGGGCGGCCGCAACTTTGTCGAGTCTTTCTGAGACGACATCTCTCTACTTTTTCATGAATATCTTTATCACGACGGCGATTTCAATCACTTGCATAGGTCTATATCTTTCATCTCGTAGCTACATCTTGTCTCTATCAACTTCATCTAGCTATCGAGTGACTACAGGAGTCCAAACTTCTGAGTCGTCTGACACTGTGGAGCGTGTGGAGCCGTGTCTTGCGGCATTTCCCGGGGAACACGCACCACGAACCTCGGCACAAATGCACGGGCAATCACGGATGCGCGGCTTCGGAACAAGTCTCATTGAATCCATGGCTGCGCAACCTGCCTATCCGATTGGAAGACGTTCCATGATCTTGGCACCAAGGCACCAAGGTGATGCATCATGTTCTTTGGCATTAGATCAAAATCTCCTAGTCCTAGCTATAGTCGACTCCTCCGGGACCGGGGTCCGGGGCTCCTGCCTGCAGCCTCCGGCGGCCGGCCCCTATTCTTGGCCTGCTTCAGATTTTGATCTCGAAGCCGCCAGTTCCTGGGTCGCGCGGTCCGGGTAGACCAGACAATCAGCTGCATGCGCAAGCACTCGTAGTACGGTAGTATACGTAGTACTTGGAAGACTTCATTGAACATTGCACGCGACGCGCCCAGCTCGTCGCTCCATGCCTTGGCGCAGTGCAACGCGTCACAACCTCCCGCCATGTGCCAAGTTGCTGCGCGAGCCTGCGTCTGCGTTGCTCGCTGATATCCAGATTCCAGGCCGACAGCGTGCTGCGGCATTGCTGCGCATGCTCAAAGTGGACGACACCTTGCTATTGTCGAATTGCTTGCGCTCTACCCGTGGCAATGGTGGCACAGACCTTGCTATAGCTACAGTATACCTGTGCGCACGTGGTGATGCCCGCGGGAGGCTTGCTTTACAGTGGTCACGCTTTTGCAAGTCTTGTATCAACCGATCCATGGATGTCAGCTGCAGTCGTGTCAAACGGACCATACTTTTTAAGGTATCCAGGTACTAGTACCGGCGACCATGAATAGCTCAATCACAGTCGTGCTCATCGATATCGGCGAATACTGAAAACAAGTGGTGCATCAGTATACGTCCGATTCGAAAGAAGAAAGCTCATCTTGAGCCAGCGGACAGCCCGAGCCCTTGCATTGCTCCCTTGATATCGATGACAGCGGCGACAGCTGATAAGACCCATCTGAAATAACGCTTTCCTAGAGGCCATGTCATGACCATGTGCATGTGCAGTGTTGCGGCCAAGACGCTTACCTAGGTAGATCCAAAGGTCTCAAATAGAACTGGCCCGCTTGCATATGAAGTGTAGCGATCGAATAGGCATTGTATCAGATCCAGGCCTTTATTACCTTGCATGACTTATAAGTTGTGAGCGCACGAGGAAGCGTGAGATTGTTTCCAGACGCGACCGAGTGACAACGCGCCACACCCTCCAACGGCGTCAGCTCTCCTCATAGATCCTTCTTTACGGAAGCCTAGGAGAGGACAAGCAGCAAATCATGGCGCGTGCCTCCCTCTCAAGCGGCCAGGTGACGGAGCTCATCAACAAGATGCGCCACCTCGACAAGGATTTCCGCTACATGGCGCTCAACGATCTCGTTGCCGAGTTGACGCGCAACAGCGGCCAGCTCGATGACAACTCAGCTAGCCGACTCATTGACGCTGTGCTCAAGACGCTCGAGGATGCCAATGGTGAGGTGCAAAACATGGGCGTCAAGTGTCTCGGGCCGCTCATCAAGCGCAGCAATGAAGCCTATATCCAGACGATTGTCGATCGACTCTGTAAATCAGGCGGCAACGAAGCACTCAAGGATATCAGTGCCACTGCCTTGCGAACAGTCATTTGCGAACTTTCGCCGACGAGCGCTTTGGCGAGTAGCATTACGAGTAAGCTAACGCCACGCTTGCTTGCACAACTCGAAAACCCAGAAGACAAGTCAGACTTGCTGCTCGAATCAATTGACGTAGTGCAAGAGTTGCTGGCGAGATTCGGGCGGCAGGTGGCACAGTTGCCAGAAGCTCAATTGACGCGTCTCGTGCATGCCTTGACGCGACTGCTCGACAACCCTCGATCGGCTGTACGTAAGCGATCGATCGGTTCGCTTGGATTGCTCTCGATTCATTTGCCAACACCGGCGCATGACCGCTTCATGAGTGAGCTGATCGAGCTCATGCCGCTGGCGAAATCAGACGATAAACTCAAGACGCTGATTGGCTTGCTTGGACAAATCTCGAGATCCGAGGCGGCATTGCCACAGTCGGCGCGACGATTCAGCAATTTTGTCCAGACGCTTGCGACGCCCGTCTTGTCGGCCTTGTCGATTGACGATGACGAGCTACGCGAAACGGCGCTCATGACACTCGAAGCGTTTGTCCTGAGTGGCGGCCTGCAAATTCGCAAATTCGATGCCCAGATTCTTGACGCCTGCTTCACCTACATTAAACACGACCCAAATTACGCATATGACGAAGAAGAGGTCGATGAGGATATGGAGGATGCCGATGATGCAAGCGATTTTGGCTCGGGCTTTGACGAGACGTATTCAGACGATGACGACCTCTCTTGGAAACTCCGCAAGGGGTCTGCCAAATTGCTCTATGCCGAAATCACAACGCGACCCGATCTCGTCAAATCACAGGGTGCTCAGATCGCCTCGGTGTTTATCGCGCGCCTCAATGAACGCGAAGAAACAGTTTGTCTCGAGTTGATCTCTGCCTTTGCCGCTTTGCTCAACCTGGAGAGCGCTTCCTCTGCCAACCGTGCCGGTTCGCCATCTCGCAAACGTGCCCGTGAACAAGACCAAGACGAGGAAATGGAGACTGAGGCAAGAACGCTGCGCTCAACCGTCGTGCAATCCATGCCCAAGATTCGCAAACACCTCTCGAAGCAAATGACGGGCAAGTCGGTGCCGCTCAAATCAGCCGCGTTTGAAGCACTTGCTGCTTTGGTGCGTCTTGGCGAATCGGCTATGGAACCAGCCTTGTTTGAGATGTTGGCCTCGTGTAAGCAAGCGCTTGCCGGTGCAGCGGTCGGTCACAGTGCTACTGCTGGCTCAGGCTTGAAGTTGGCTGCTTTGGATTTTGTTGAAGCCTTGATTGAGCATGCCTCCGTGGCAGGTGTCACAAGTAATGCCGACGCGCTCGTCTCGTTGTTGACCGAGACACTCGAGCAAGAGACGCTCTTTAAAAGCGCCGCAGCCGCGCTCCACGCTTCCCTGGCCTTGTTGGCTTTGCTTGGCGCAAACGGTCACACACAAGCATACAACCGGCTCTGGTCGAGCATTCTTGCCAAAGCGAAAAGTGATGGCCTGGATCACGAGTTGCGAGACCGCTTGATTCGCGCACTCGGTAGCGCCATCGCCTCGGCGCCGCCTTCTGCCGACAAGACCTTGTTTGCCGCATCGAGCGAAGCGTTACTGCAACGCGCGGGCTCAGAAGCAACGCGGCTCGTGGCAGCCCAAGCCATTGGTGATGCCTGTCAGCCCGGGTCAGCCTCGATCGACGCCACCTGGGCCGTCCAAGCGATTCACATTCTGTCGGGCTATACGCGCAACATGAGCAATAAAGCGCTCCGTGCGGCGGCGTTGCATGCGTTACCGGCGCTCGTGACCTTGGCCGGTGTTCAACTTGACGCATCGGTCGTGCATGAGTTGACAGCCGCTATGAATCAACTGCTTGGATCGGATGATGCGCAAGTATTGCCGCAGGCGATGCAAGTTCTTGGTGCGCTCGCTGGCACGACGCAAGGTGCCGCGCGACAGGTTGTCAAGGATGACACGCTGCAAGCTGTCCTGGGACTCATTGACTCGCCTGTCGTTCAAGCAGGCGGTCCGGCGCTCGACGCGACGCTTGCCTTTCTCGCTTCCGTGGCCCAGCAAGGTGACGCACAAACGATTGTTGCGAGCTTGTCTGACAAGGTGAATACTCAAAACTTGCCCATCTTGGCACGTTGCATTGCTGTTTGTCTGCCGTTAGGTCCCGATGCGCTGGCTCAGCAGGCGAAGGTCGTGCAGGCGCCCAAGACGCCTGAAGAAGAACGCGCGCTGGCGTTGTATGTGATTGGCGAGTATGGCTGCAAGGCCGAGGTGGACGGTGCCTTGGCCAATCTCGTTTTGACGCAATTCAGCTCGCCGTCGGAAAAGGTCAAGATGGCCGCTGCCTTTGCCCTTGGCAGTTTGGCCGCACGCGATGTGGATGTCTATCTGCCGCTCTTGTTTTCAGAATTCGGCAAGAGTTCTTCAGATCATTTCTTGCTGGCCGCCTCGCTCAAAGAGGTCATCTCGCATAATACCGAGGGCGCCAGTGTCGAGAAATTGTTGCCGCATACTGATGCCATCTGGCAGCGTCTCTTTCAGCTTGCAGGCGAAGAACGTGCCAAGGCCACACTGGCGGAATGCGTCGGTCGACTGACGCTTATTCGACCATCGCACTACCTGCCACAGTTGCAATCTCAGATGCGTTCCGATGCGATTGCCGTGCGGTCTATCGTCATTCGTGCCGTCAGGCACACTTTTACGGCAGCGAGTGACCGGTCGTTTGACGATCTGTTGCGACCGTTCGTGGTGGATTTTTTGTCCATGATGGAAGATGCCGACCTTGAGATTCGTCGTTTGGCACTGAGTACGCTCTATTCAGCTGCCTTTCACAAGCCACAACTCATTCATGATCACATTGGTCGATTACTGCCGCTGCTCTACAAGGAAACGGTCATCAACAAGGATCTGGTGCATACCGTGCAAATGGGTCCATTCAAGCATACTGTCGATGATGGTCTCGTGCTTCGCAAAAGCGCCTTTGAGACACTGCACACGCTGCTTGACTCGTTCTTCAATGTCAACGAGATGCAAGGTATCTACACGGTCGTGCTCGCCGGTCTGGAAGATGTGCATGAAATCAAACTGCTCAGCTATCTCATGCTTGCCACATTGGCCACCAAGGACGCTGCCGGCGTCCAGCAGCATCTCGAACCCGTTGCTGAAAAACTCAGCAAGGTGATGGCTGGCAAACCGAAAGAGAATGCCGTCAAGTCGGATCGTGAAAAGGATACAGAGCTCAAGCGGGGTGCGTTGCGGTGCGGCGTTGCGTTGCAGCCGTTGTCAGGGTCAGACACGCCGACGTTTGCTGCTTTTTGGAAGGAGATGGAAGCGACAAGACAGTCGGAGATCAGCAGTATCTCTCAGGAGCTACGTGGGTCTTTTTGAGTAGCTATCGATCGTATCTTCTTCCTAGCACCTGGTCAACCTTGGAAGTCAGGCACACGATCTCATGCCCAGGTGGAAAGGTAGAATCACGTGACACTGGCCCACAAAGAGAGACGCCGTCATCTATTCCCCCCACCGGCACGACATTGAGCAGAGCTATAGCTACTTGTAAATAGACAAGGGAGTAGCAGCATGTCGCTCTTTGGAGACGAGGATGAAGGACATACCTCGCGGCTGGGTTCGTCTTCGTTGATGAACCCTAAAGCCACACAAAGTAGCAGCAGCGGCCTGTTTGGCGATGATGCGGATCCATGGAGTAAGAACCCGGCGCACACACCTGTCACAGGGTCAAGAGTCAATCTAACAAACAGTGCCGACGCCAAAGCGCAAGATTGAGATTAGTACTTTACTGGAGCATGCATCGATTCCCGATGCCTATGTCGATGTCTTTGAGGCTTACGCGACGAACGGACTCGTCAGCATGTCGTCCTTCAAAGATCTCATCAAGGCTGCGCAGATTAGCGATACTGATGCAGAGACGGTCTTGGCGCTCGTCTTGCCAGGTGACTCAAGTACAGCAGGATTGCCGCGCGCCAAGCTGAATGTCGCCCTCGCACTGATTGCGCTCTCTCAGCAAGGCGAAGACTTGTCGCTGGATGCCGTCGATGACTTGCGTCACAAGCGCTTACCGGTGCCCAAGCTACAGGTCAAGAAGGAAGTGGCTCAGGAGGCGACAACTGGTAAGGCAGCCTCGCCAAGCAAGGCATCTGCTGTCCAACCTCGTGCTCAACCTGCGCCATCGCCCGTCAAGGCGACACCGCCTAAGCAAGAGGAGGAGGAGCCGACGACAGCCTCAACGAGTGATGATCCTTGGTCGAATGATAGCATGCGTGCGCATCATTACGATGATAGTCCAGCCATGCCGGAGCCAAGAGCAGCCACGCCGAGCTATACGACACCGACCTCGCAAGGATCACTTGATTTCGATGCCATTACTGTCACTGCGCTCGAGGGCAAAGAAGGCATGCCACTCTGGAAGCATCTCAACTATGCGTAAGCTTCTTCTTGCTCTCGACACACCACGCTAATAGTAGCATCAAAAGCGCCAAACGCAAGTCCAATGTCGTGCGTCGATACAGTGATTTCGCCTGGCTTTTGGAATGTCTCCTCAAAAAGTACCCCTTCCGCCAAGTACCGCTTCTGCCACCCAAGCGACTCGCCGGTATGACTCTCTCAGGTATGCAAAACTTCTCTAACTATTCAAGTCAATGGCATTTACATACGTATAGATGCCTCCTTTCTCGAAAAGCGACGCCGTGGTCTCTCTCGCTTCGCCAACGCCCTTGAACGGCATCCCGTCTTTAAAAACGATCAACTCGTCACTACGTTTTTGACAGTGCCGACAGAACTGGCCGTATGGCGTAAGCAGGCTGCCGTCTCGATTACAGAAGAATTTGAAGACCGATACCTGGCACCTGATCTCGAGGCGAGTTTGCCACAGGGCATTGAAGATTGGATGTTCCGAACACGCACGAGTCTTGCTCCTGCGATTGAATCATTCACAAGCCTCGTGGTCACGCAGGAACGGCTCATTAAGCGGCAAGAAGTGGCTGGCACGGATCACCTGAGACTGAGCTTGACACTCAATGCGTTCAGTGAACAGCAAGGCACGTCGTATGATGTCCTTGGCAGAGAACACGGTCCGGGCATTGTACAAGGGCTACAGGCGCTTTCTCGACACCATACGACGGCGCAGCAAGTTATGGAGCAAGAGTGCCGGGCCTTGGAAGATGGCGTGCTTGAAGATCTCAAACGCCATCGCGATACGCTGACGGCGATGCATGAGCTATTTGTACGCCATGCAAAACATGCAGGCGACAACATTCCTGCCCTCGAGAAACGCATTGCCTCTGCCAAAAACAAACTCAATGTGCTAGATAACAAGCCGGACGCCAAGGAAAGCGACAAGGTCAAGCAACGCGAAAGCATCAGCACGGATCAAAATCAAATCGTCAAACTGACAAGCCGACGTGTGTTTGTCCGCGAATGCGTGTGGCAAGAGTTGCAGGTGTTTGAGCAGCAGCAGGTGCACATTTCGCGGCTTGTGAATGATTTGGCATCACAACGCGTGGAATTTGCGAAACGGCTGTCGGATTTGGCGGTCAAGCTGCAGGGCGACGTAGAGGGGATGCCATGAGTGGCTTCATAGACTTGCATGTGTTGATAGGATGCTCAGGAATACTTGTCCAGGTGGACAGTGTCTACGGTCTACCGCCCTTAGCCGGTCTCGCGCTGCACTTCGGCCCCACGATTTCAAGTGATCGATTGCGGGGCTCCAATACAACTACGTATACATAACCATCCTCCATAAGCTTGCTCGGCTCTCCTGTACTGCAGCATGTCGAATCTAGTCAAAGTAGCAGTATGCCAGATGGGCTCTGTCTTCAATGATATGCCTAAAACTCTTTTGCTCGTCAAGAACTATGCAGAAGAGGCACATGCAGCAGGGGTCGGCTTGATTGTCTTTCCCGAAGCCACCTTGGGCGGGTATCCCAAGTTTTCCTCCTTTGGAGCGAGTGTCGGACATCGTACGGATGAAGGGCGTGATGAGTACCTGGCCTACCACAAGAATGCGCTTGCTGTGCCATCGCAAACAACCAACGAGCTGGCAGAGATTGCTGCATCCAATGATCTGTCTATTGTCATTGGCGTGATTGAACGCGAACGAGGCACGATGTACTGCACCGTGCTCTATATCGACCCGAAACAAGGACTCGTCGGCAAGCATCGCAAGCTTGTCCCCACCGCTTCTGAACGCATCATCTGGGGCTGTGGCGATGGCACCACCATCGACGCACACGATTTACAAGTCGGCAATCAAGTCGCCAAAACAGCCTCGAGCATCTGCTGGGAAAGTCAAATGATGTTTCTACGTTATCATTACTATACGCAAGGTGTGCAGCTGTATTGCACGCCAACGGTGGATGCACGCGAGAGTTGGCTGCCGTCAATGCAACATATCGCTCAAGAGGGACGCTGCTTTGTGCTCAGTGCATGCCAGTTCTCGACTGCGAGCGAGTACCCGGCAGGCCACCCGGCCATTGATGCCGCTGGTGAAGCAGGTGAGGTGATTGCCGGTGGCAGTTCCATCATCTCGCCGCTTGGCAAAGTCCTTGCGGGACCTTTGCGTGGTCAAGCTGGGCTTTTGATGGCGGAGATTGACTTGGACGACTGTATCCGTGGCAATCTGGATATGGACATTACAGGCCATTACAGCAGACCAGATGTCTTCAAGTTTAGCGTCGTCACGGGGGCCAAATAGAAAATAGTCTTGAGGTTCGACCACCTGGCCGAGCTATCAAAGCAGATGACGAGAAGATGCTCGACCTCGAGACATGACTATGCCTACTGCTGCAATTCGACATAACGAATGAAGATGCAGCTGTCTTGCAGGTGGAAGCCAGGGCCGAACATTGAATGAAAGATAGCTCAATTGACGATACATCAGCCGTCACACCGACAGCAATCAGCATAGACTAGCTGCTCGAACCCAATGCATGTCTCCTTTTAGAGTTATGCTGAAGGTAGATGACTACAGTCTGGCAACCCTGGTCAATTGAAGCATGTGCAGCAGATTGACGAGTATCCGCAGCCTAGCAATGCCTATCGAATGCCTTGACTGCCTCATATAGACTTAGACTATCATCGAGACAGTTGACCTGGTGGTGGTTGGTCTATGGGTACCTAGGTAGTGCTCGACTAGTGAAGCGACTCCACGTCTCAACCAGGACAGGACCAGGACAACGCCAAGGAGGAGATCCATTCAACAACCAGACGAGCAAGTCAGCAACCTACCTACGTAAGGATCGAGTCTGTGAACCACAGCTCATCCTTCAATGACCACTCCGCAGTAAGGACTCTCCAGACTGGCTTCACGGAGCCACCCTAGGCCTCTGCATTTGACAGCGCATTGACTAACAACACCAGAACAGGCAAGCGCAGATCCCTCTCGGTGACCCTTGCACAACTTGCCCGCAGCTTCAGCAACACCTCGCCGCCTGAGAATCAACCCATGCAGTCTCGCTCAAGCCCTGGTGGCACCACCAACAGCATGGGAGGCCGTCGTTATTCCACCGATGAAGCAGCAGGACGTGCCAAGGAGATTGTCAACAGCGCCGGCGAGCAAGTTGTGGAAGCGCGTCATACTTTCCGCGTCGGCGTTACGGAAGATCGCAATCGACGCTGTCGACGGACGATGGAGGATACGCACGCGTTTGTCTATGACTATATGAAACAAGCCGACGACGGCTATTTCGCCATCTTTGACGGGCATGCCGGTCGCTTGGCAGCAGACTATTGCGGCTCACGCTTTCATTTGATCTTGGCCGACATTATGCGCAGAAACCCAGATCGACCTTTGCCAGATATTCTGGATGCAGCGTTTACCTATGTCGATGCCGCCATGGAGAAGATGCATTTCAAGAATCAAGGCTGTACGGCTGCTGTGGCGCTCTTGCGATGGGAGTCGCGTCAGGGGCAGGCGGGTGAGCAGTCCATTGACCAGCTGGCGGAACCGCCAAGCGAGTCAGCGCTCCAAGCCAGCGCTAGCACAGACGAAGCACAACGCCGGCGCGTCCTCTACACCGCCAATGCCGGCGACGCGCGGATCGTTCTATGTCGCGCCGGTCGAGCGATTCGTCTCTCTTATGACCACAAGGGGTCCGACCATCAAGAAGGTGTCCGTGTCACACAAGCGGGCGGTACGATCCTCAATAACCGCGTCAATGGCGTCTTGGCCGTCACGCGTGCCCTGGGTGATGCGTATATGAAGGGACTCGTGACGGGTCACCCGTACACGACCGAGACGGTCCTGTTGCCGAACGAGGATGAGTTTATGATTTTGGCTTGTGATGGCTTGTGGGATGTCTGTACGGATCAGCATGCCGTGGATCAGGTGCGTGGCATGACGGATACGAAGCAGGCGAGTAAAGTGCTGGTGGACTATGCACTCAAGGAGAATTCAACGGATAATCTGACCGTCATGGTGGTGCGACTGAAAGATCTCGAGCCGGCGCCTGCGTCTGAAAGGACGCGTCGCGAGTCTGCTTTGACGCAGCTAGATATTCAGGAGGAAGAAGGCGAGTCTGCCGTTGTTGATTGAACAGGGTCGATGTCGGCGCTTTTTCTTGGATCATGCTCATGCTTTTGAGTTGCCTCTCGGTAATGCTTGTATTCATCAAACGTTATAGCTCTTCTTCATCGTCGTCGTCTTGCGCTGCCGTTGCGTTCACTGCTTCGGCATCCATCGAGCCTTCTCCTTCAAGCCCATCGCGTTCCCGCTGCAACCGCGTCTCCTCCTGCAACACGAGAAACGCCGCCTGCGTCTGCTGCAAGTCCGCCTCGGCCCGACTATTCACCTCTTCCCATCCACCAGCCCGTCGCTTGATACTCGCCTGTGAACGTTGATACGCATCGGCCTTGACATCCACTTTGGCTTCAAACGCAATACCACGTAACCGGCCCTGTTCTTTGCGACGCTGTTGTTTCGCAGTCAATTTTGGCGCACGTTTACCGACGCGGCCGGCTGAAGCGGTCCGTTGCGCCAAGTCACTGACGGCTTTGGTGACGCGTGTCTTGGCAGACTCTTCAGCGGGTGCTGCAGCGAGCGTGTCGGCTTCGTCGGTTGTTTTAGGAGCGCCGTGACGGAGATTACGTGTCCGTTCTGAAGGTTCTTTGCGGGCCTTGACTTTGGGCCTCATCTGTTATTAATTACACAAGTGATAAGATGCTTGATATGCGTCTTGTAATTGCTTGTCGCATCTTTTTATTTTCTTGTTGTCGTGACATGCGCATGCAGCGATTGACAACTTGGACTCTAGCTAAGAATGCACGAGGTCGGGTCTGGAAGAGATGGTCAATCTAGAGCTATACGTATCCTTGTTCTGCAATGGCAAAGGCCCAAACACTCTACGCATAGAGGTCATCCTCGCCATCGTTGCCAAACTGAGAAGGGGGCTGCACATCGCCACCGGCCGTCGCATTCGCAGCAGCCTCGTTAGCACTCGGGAAACGGAATCCACTGTTACCCGGTGCCTGATTCTTGAGCTGCGTCGCAAACATCTCATACCGCCGGATATCGGAATCCGAGACGGAACGCCTGGCAGAACGCATGGCTTCTTCAAAGTACTCACGCGTCACTTCAGCCTTGTCGTCTTCCTCTTCCGTCATCTCGACATCACCGCCTTCCTTGGCACGTTGCACATCAGCGGCAATCGAGTCCTTGATGGCGAGCTTGACGGCACGCTGGACAATGTAGGACATGTCGGCACCAGAGAAGCCATGCGTGTGCTTGGCAATGTAACCCAAGTCGACATCCGCCGCAACAGGCGTCTTGCGCAACTGTGCCTTGAGAATCGACAAACGTGACTCTTCATCCGGCAACGGCACATAAATCAATTGATCCAATCGACCAGGTCGCATGAGGGCCGGGTCAATGACATCCGGTCGGTTCGTGGCACCAATGATGAAGACGTTCTTCTTGGAGCCCATGCCATCCATCTCCGTCAGGAGCTGGTTCACGACGCGGTCAGAGGCACCACCGGCGTCACCGCCACCGCCGCCACGGGCACGCGCAATCGAGTCGAGTTCATCGAGAAAGATGACGCAAGGTGCCGCCGCACGCGCCTTGTCAAAGATGTCACGCACACCAGCTTCCGACTCACCAAACCACATCGACAAGAGTTCAGGTCCCTTGACGGAGATGAAATTGGCGGCACATTCGTTGGCGATGGCTTTGGCGAGCAACGTCTTTCCCGTACCAGGTGGACCATAAAACAAGACGCCTTTGCTCGGCGACATGCCAAACTTGAGGAACTTGTCTGGGTGCTCGACTGGGTACTGCACCGTCTCTTGCAACTCCGTCTTGACCTTTTCGAGACCACCAATGTCGTCCCATTTGATGTTGGGAATCTCGACAACGGTTTCGCGCAAGGCAGAGGGGTTGGAGGTGCCGAGGGCGAATCGGAAGTTTTCCATCGTGACACCCAACGAGTCGAGCACTTCAGCATCAATCGTGTCTTCATCCAGGTCAATCAGATCCATCTTTTCACGAATCTGTTGCATCGCTGCTTCTGAACAGAGCGAGGCGATATCCGAACCCACATAACCATGCGTTTCGGCGGCAATCTGCTCAAGGTCCACATCATCGCCGAGCTTCATGTTCTTGGTGTGGATGCGCAAGATCTCGAGACGGCCAATGGCATCAGGGATACCGATATCGACTTCACGGTCAAATCGGCCGAATCGCCGCAAGGCCGGGTCGATCGAGTTGGGTCGGTTGGTGGCGGCCATGACGACAATGTTGCTGCGCGCCTTCATGCCGTCCATGAGTGTCAAGAGCTGCGACACAACACGACGCTCGACTTCACCGTTTGTCTTGTCGCGTTTCGGTGCAATCGAATCAATCTCGTCGATAAAGATGATGGCAGGCGAGTTCTTTTCAGCTTCTTCAAAGGCTTTGCGCAAGTTCGACTCGGACTCACCGGCCATCTTGGACATGATTTCAGGACCGTTGATGAGGAAGAAGAAGGCGCCCGTTTCGTTGGCAACGGCGCGCGCCATGAGCGTCTTGCCCGTTCCTGGCGGACCAAACATGAGAATACCACGTGGCGCCTTGACACCGAGCGTCTTGAAGAGTTGCGGGTGACGCAAGGGGAGTTCGACGAGCTCGCGTACCTGGGCGAGTTGCTTGCGGCAGCCACCGAGATCATCATAGCCGACTTCGGCCAAACCGGCTTCTTCATCCTCGCGGTCGATAGGGTCACCCTCGCAGTGAATCACCGTCTCGGAAGAGACGATACCGTGCTCACCGGGGTCCACCTCGATACACTTGAACTCAACCTGACGCATGCCACCGCGGCACGTGAAGAGGTCGCCTTTACGGATAGGACGGTAGGCTTCGAAAAAGTACGGCTTGAGGAAGACGTCAAAGATGGAGCCTGTGATGCCTTCGATCGTGTCGGAGAGCGGTGCCACCTCGATACGTTTGGCATAACCGACATCTTCGGCTGGGTGAATGAGGACAGTGTCGGAGAGTTTGACGCGGAGGTTGTGGCGAACAACACGGTTCAAACGCGCCACACCATCTTCCATGTCATCATCGCCCTGATTATTAGTATCTCGAGTCTTTCAAAGCATATGATGATGACTTACAAGCGCCACAAGAACCGTATCCTTGCGCTTCTTTCCTTTGACAATGACATTGTCGCCGCGGAAAATGTTGAGCGATTCCATTGTCTTGTTGCTCATAGTGATGACCGAGTTGTCATCGTTCGTGGCATCGTCCACGACGAGTGAGTTTGGCTTGTTCTTCTTGCGCAAGATGGCGGTGGCCGTCTTGTCTTCTGCCGTCTCGGGTGCTACTGTGAGTGTTTGTCCTTTTGAAAGTGTTAAATGCTTACCTGCAGCCGGCATGGCAGTAGGTTTCTTTTCGTCAACAGGATCCATGACTGATTCCTTGACTACCTAGGTCTGGTAATGGATTGGAAGTGGATGGGGACGTGGCGAGTCGTGGTGGTGGTGGTGGTGGTGGTGGTTAGCCGAGAAAGGACGCGTCATGCAGACTGACCACTCTAGCGCGAACCACCACAAGAGCTAGAAGCTTCCATCTGCTATCCATGCTAGGACCTGAGTCAAGAGGGACGAGGCGATGCTCAGAGAGACAGAGGTACTCCATTGAGCATGGGTCATCATGTCTATCGAGCTGAGAGCGAGCGGATCAACCAAGAATCAGCTTACATACGTATACTGCTCGCTGGACTGACAATGCTTGCATGGCTCAGACATCTAGCATGGTCAAGAATCTTGTACTGCCTTAAGCCTTGGTCAACATCTCGACAAACTGCCCAAGTGTGCATAGCTGACTGCAGCTTGTTGCATCAATTGATGAGCTACCGTGATCACGAAGACTGCTTGTCGTGCTAGAAATAGCAACGTCGACGCACATGTCGAGTGTCAGACGTGTCGTTCCGTCTGCTTGCGGACAAAGGGCGCCTTTTTAGCTACTCGTCTAGTGGCCCGCCTGTTGCCAGGTCTGAAACGAAATGTTCCATCTACACGATGTGCCATGTCTGGCATGACAAGAGTGACTCCGCTTACAGTGGGCACATTGCATAGGCGTTGGTTGTCTGTCTTGCAAGACCAACTCCATCCTCGACCTCAATCGCAACTTCCCGTCTTGTCTCATCGTTTGAATGGCTTCATGTGTGCTTTGGCAGCATGCTTCAGCTAGCATGTGATCGAGTTGTACCGCCTACAAAAGTCACGCCGGAACTCTGTCATGTGCCGCGTTTGTTCAGCTTTACACCTCTCAACCGGAGGTGCGCACATCAAGATGGCTTGAGGCTGCGAAGAAAAAGCTCAACGAAGGTCCGGCGACTTTTGCAGGTGGTAGAACTCGCCTTGTCATGATCAAACTCCACACGTTCATGCATACCAGAACGTCTATACAATTATTGATCAGCACGCACTCCACACGTTCATGCTTATCAGAACGTCTATACAATTATTGATCAGCACACACAGCATCCGAAAGATCTTGTCAGCTCGGCAGTCAGTCTGTTTTACTCCTCTTCTAGCATCATGTCAATCTTTGGCTAGGAATTGATTGTCTCGCTGGTTCAAGCTCAAGTTCTCGCGATGATCGGGCTCTTGAGTAATCAATCCCCTGCCTAGACTCGAAGGTAGTGTGAAGTACTTGTCATCAACTTGATGCTGACAACCTTGGAACTTGCTGTCAACCCTTCTCGACTGAAGTTGTGTGTTTATATTACTGTCGTCACCTCGACATGTACATGGCAACTGCAGCGCTGGCATCCATGGATCTTTGATTGTTCAATGTCCACTGACCTGCACCATTGCACGTGCCACTATCATTTGGACTCAGAGTTTTCCAAGGTTCCTAGTCTGCTTGGTGATTGGTGCGCTTGTCGTGTTCCTGGCCATTCACCAATCACAGCATCCCATCTGATCTTTCATCCCAGAGCGGCACGGAGGTCGCGAAGCTTGACTCTGCTCCAGACGGCAGACACGACGCTTTCGCTACATTGTTGACATTGGAGAGTCGACTCAGTTGAGTCTTGGCGTCTGAAGTCTAGATTTTGGAGATTCTGGCTCGCGTTCGATGGAGGTTACCTGGACAAGCTTATGGCACGAGGGATGGGAATCTACTGGGCAGTGGTTCAACGGAGCGGCTCGGCGATGGTCAAGCGTTTGATCATGAACTGCGAGCCAGTGCCAGGTATTGCCTTGTCAACAGAGGACACATCATGTCTGCCGTGGCCGTCTGTGATCAACAAGAGCGCTTAGCCGCATCACTTATCGATGATCACATGGACGGTCTGATGGACCACCTCCAACAGCCGAGTGTTTATAACGCGACAGCGCCCCACCTGGGCCACCTTCTGCGACAACAACTTTCCCTCACTGTATCGCTCGATACCTGTCTAGCAGGCTAGCAGCAGCGCACTCTTGCAAAGACAATGAACACCCAGGAACCCATGACCATTCCAGCGCCAGCCCAGACGACACCGATGCAGCCGGCGCCCATCGCCGCCGTGCCGCAGCCTGTCCCCGTCATGTCGCAAGATCCAGTCGCCTATACTGAGAAAGTCCACGATGGCCACAATCACATGCATCCGGCAGGCACGGTCACGCACCCTGCCGGTACCGAATGGACACAATCGTTTTGTGGATGCTTGACACCGGCTGATCTCTGCTGCATGACGTTTTGCTGCCCTTGCATCACCTATGGCCGCAACATGGAGCGTATGAAGACACCCTCGGCGGCGCGCGTCAAGCCAGAAACCTTCAACACCTCGTGCATCTTGTATACTGCCCTCATGTGCTTTGGTGGATTCCAATTCATTCTCGGCATGTTGGGTCGCACGCAGCATCGTGAACAAATGGGGATCGAGGGGAGTGCCGGTGTTGATTGTTTGTCGCACTTTTGTTGCTCTTGCTGCTCACTCATTCAGGAGGTCAGTCTCGCTCATTCTTTTCCGTGTCGCTGTCGACTAACCTGTACAGTCCAAGGAAATCGATCACCGATATGGCCAGCTGGAAGGCTAGCCTGGCAGCTCTCTTTTCTCAAACTTTGCTGTCTTTCAAATCTATATTTAATCCTCCCAACAGCTATGTACCTGATGGTTCGTGACTCTACTTTTCTTTGAAGAGCGCCAAGATGGCCTTGCCGATCGCAAGTCCATCATGTGCATGACCTGCCCGCTCAAGCGCATCCTCGCCATAGTCCTTCGGTACAATCCCTTGCGCCATCCGCTTCTTGAGCAGCGCCGTCACAGTCTCACTGTCAAACTCGGGATGGCCTTGGACAGACAAGAGCCGTTTGGGTTCATAGAGTGCCTGAATGGCACAAATACTGTTGCTGCCGACCACTTTCGGACCCTGGGGTGCCTGCGTCACAATATCTTGATGCATCTGTTGCAACCGGAGTTGATCCTTATTGTCTGGCATGAGTGGGCAATCAAACGTATCGAGTGCTGTGACGGCAATCTCCCATCCCTTTGGATTCTTCTCCACCTTGCCGCCAAGCGCCTGGCTCACGACCTGATGGCCAAAGCAAATGGCGGCAATGGGGAGTTCGCCATAGGCCAGCTGAACAAACGCTTCTAGCTTACGAATCCAGTCCAGGTCTTCATATGAGCTTGTTTTGCTGCCCGTCAGCAAGCAGCCATCAAACTGCTCGAGCTCGTTCGTGCAAGACGGCAAGGCTTCTCCCTTGTAAGCTTTGAAGGTGGTGAACTGGAGACTGTCGGCGTCTTCAGGATTGGCCTCCTTCAAGAGGGTAGCAAAGTAGTCTGTATATTGCCCATGCGTCCTTTGCAGCTCCTCTAGAGGTTCATCACACTCGAGAATAGCAATCTTCATCCTTATCTATAGCTGTTTGCTTGTTTAGCTGGTGGTTGCAATTGGTGAGGTGGGATGCTGCTCCACTCCACATCTCAACCTGGACATCGGTCGAGATAGTGGAACAGCCCGGGGGAAGCAGTGTAACCACATGCCGCCCATCACGCACGAGGCTCTCTCGAGGCTAGAAGATGAGCTCGCCTTTGCAAAGGGCATCAAGGTCGCCGGCCTCGATTGCGATGGTATTCTACGCGGCAAAATCATGCAACCCAGCAAGTTCTTTTCAGCACTCAAGAATGACGGGTTTGGCTTCTGCAGCGTGACGTTTGGCTGGGACATGCACGATAAGACGTATGATGGTACATCGAGTATCTCCAATACCGATAATGGATTCACCGACATCACGGCGCGCATTGACGCCGCTTCGTTTCGAAAATTGCCCTTTGACGATGACCAGCCCTTCTTCTTACTCACGTTTCACGATGCAGACGGCACGCCCATTGCACCATGCCCGCGCTCGTTGCTCAAGATGCAAGCAGAAAAGGCACGAGGATTGGGCTTTGAATGCATGTCGGGACTTGAACTCGAGTTTTTCAACTTTCACGAAGATCCGGCATCGCTTGCCAGCAAGAATGGACGTGGCTTGACGCATTTGACGCCTGGCAACTTTGGCTATAGTATGCTGCGTCCGCAGTCCAAGCATACTCAAGCGTACTTTAAGGAAATCTACGACCAGGCGATTGCCCTGGAGTGTCCCATTGAAGGTTGGCATACAGAGACGGGTCCTGGCGTCTATGAAGCTGCGCTTGCATTTGACAAAGTGGAGGCCATGGCAGACAAAGGATCGCTCTTCAAGTTCCTCTGCAAGAGTCTCGGGCTCAAGCATGGCATCACGCCGTGTTTTATGGCCAAGCCTGTCGCAGGACTCTCTGGCAACAGCGGTCACATCCATTTGTCGCTCGCCGACCCCAAGACCGGCACCAATCTTTTTGCCCGAGAATCGACCGACAACAATGCGCCCTTCCCCGATGTCAAGGACTTTTCTGATATCGGTCGCTACTTTATTGCCGGCGTCTTGGCAGGCTTGCCAGACATCATGCCGCTTCTTGCACCCAACATCAACAGCTACAAGCGCCTTGTTGAAAACTACTGGGCTCCCGTCGATGTCTCTTGGGGTCTCGAGCATCGACTTGCCAGTGTTCGTCTGATTGCACCACCCACTTGTCCACCCAAAGCAACGCGCATCGAAGTCCGCGTGCCTGGTGCCGATATCGTGCCGCATTACGCCATGGCAGCATTACTCGGCTTGGGTCTTCGTGGCATTGAGCAGAAACTGGCCTTTCGCATGCCACCGCTCGGTCAGGCCGCTGCTGGTGAGCCAGCACCTTCCATCCGACTCGCCAAGGACCTCAAGGAAGCCACAGACAAGTTTATGGCGTCGGGCTCGTTGGCGCGCGAGGTGCTGGGGGATGCGTTTGTCGAGCATTTCGGCTTTACAAGGCGACAAGAGATTCAGCAGTGGGAGATGGCGGTGACGGATTGGGAGGTATCTCGCTATACAGAGACTGTTTAGAAGTCGAGTTGCATCGGTTTGATCGTCTTGTGCCCTATGACCTTCTTCTCCACCTGTCGTTTCCCCTGATTGATTTGCACACAGCCAAGCCAGGTTTGGGTTTGAAGTGGCAAGGTCAACTTCAGCTAACTCTGGAGTCCAACAACCATGGCCATGACCTAGCTACAGAACCTGAGGGCATACAACCTCACACGGAATCTTCAAGATCCCTTTCCCCGGGGTGTTCCATACATCCCATCATCAATCTGATGATGCAATCGCTTGACTCTTAAAGCTGCTAGACAAACACCGCTCGCGCTCGGACTTGGGCTTGTTATCAAGCAAGCCCGCGAGCTCGATATTGACAAACACAAAGACCACGCTTCCAGCAAAGTACCAATCAGCTCGCACGAGCAAGATCCACTTAGCTTTTGACAGGCTACGCGATTAGTGAGCAGCTTGGAGAGCAAGATCGGAGCCCGGCGTTTGATTCTTATCAAGCTTGCAAGGCGAGCAGAAGCAAATAGAAAAAGGTCTCTGTTGCCGAGTGCATCCTTGAAAGGACAGGCATCCGCGCGACAAGCCGAGCCAAGGCTGGCACAGACGTGACTAGCTTGACCCAAGTCCAAGCTAAAAGGCAAACAAGATGGCACTCTCGGTCAAGACGGTCTTTGGCAAGAGCGGCGGTACGCAAATCAACATCAGCTCTGCCCTTCCAGATTCGCCTTCAGAATCGATTACGAGTGAAGCTTCCGGTGTCTTGCCCAACACGCCGACAAAGATGTCTACGTCCGACGGCATTGACGGTATGAAGAGACCTGTCGTGCAGACGCGATTCAGGGAAGAATTCAAGCGGCGCAATTCTTTCAAGCTCTGGATCAAGAAGTTCGTCAATTGAGCACACCATGATCCTTTGTCAGTCTATCAGCACGGTCACTCAAGCGAATTGACAAGCATGGGCCATCACAAGTCGCCAATTTCGATTACCTGGGCATTCTGTACAGTTTATCCTCAACTCTTTGATGTCCTATCCATCAGCATTCATGTCACCAACCCGTCCCCTTTTCAAGCAACACAGCATAGCCTTCAAGCCTTTACATCCTCATGCGACGCTCATCGTTTACGTCTAGCAAGCAATCAAAAGTACAAGCATACTGCTCCACAATGCGCAGATGCGCCAATCTCTTTCCGCATCCCTGACTGCACCTGACGGCCTTGTGCCACCACCCACTTCAGTCGTCTTGTTTGCACCCGAGCCGGCGTTCAAGCTGATGCCAAGCCCTGTCAGAGCTTCCGCCATGAGCATTCGTGCCGCCGCCCGCCGCGGACTGCTGCCCGCCACATCCACGCGCGCGCTCGCATTCGCCCCTGACCCAACATCCGTGCTGGCATTTGCAGAAACAGCCACATCAGGCACCGCGATCAGCAAGCTTTCCAAGAGAATCCGCCATCGTGAATCATGTGTCAATGTCTCGAGCGCTTCATGCAAAGTCGCCTTGTCGATGCCCTGACTTGCTGCCGTGGCTACGAGTCGTGCCATGGCCGATTTGGCGGGTGCAGGGTGTGATTGCATGTCTTGATCGGAGGGTAAGGTTGACAGCGAGCTGTTGATGTTCTTCAGTGTCGTCATGAGTTTTGTATCGTCTGTCGCTGTTGTTGCGTCTTGTGAAGTCGTAGATGGATCGGCAGGGGCGGGCTGCACCACTACAAGGCTGGTCGACTGCTGCGACGCAAGCGCTGGCAGGAGATTGACCTCGAGATAGTCAACAATGGCATTTTGAACACGTTCAACAGCAGCCTTGTGATGCTCTGCCAGTGTCGATGCGCCTGTAGGCAAGATCAAGCCCAAGCTGGACAGCACCAGGACGAGCGTGATTCTGGGCCATCTGAATAGCATCCTGTCGCAACTTGCACGACACGTCCTTGACTTGTGCAAGATGGCAAGATGTTGAAAGTGCTATGAATGAGACTATCTACAGGTTGGTGCTCTACCTTCTGATCCAGTCAAACAGATAATCAGCGACCCATTTGCTCGGGTTGTCTACAAGTCGCGTAAACACATCCGCACACACAATTGTTGTCGGCAGCATGACGGCAAACACAACAAACTGCGCAAGTGGCGGCGTCCAGCCGTTGAGGACCTGTAGCTGAAAGTTGAGACGCAGACCGATAGTGTAGATGATGCATCCTTGCAGCAGGAACCAACTGAAGGCGATACGGCCGAGGTAGCGAAACACCGGGTTGCTAAAGATGCGCTGCACGAGCGAGTTGAGCTCGATAAACAAGAGACAGCCGACCACAACAAACCAGGAAGAGATGCGCTGCTGAGGTTCATTCGCCTTAAAGTCCCGGTTGAGACCGCCACCGTAGATGGGCGTGTGCAGGATAAGCTCATCGTTGATCTTGTTGGGTTCGGCCACCTGGTAGACGTATTTGAGGATGATGCCAATCGACAAAAAGACGGCCGGCACAACGTATGAGGAGACGTTTTTGCGAATACGCGGAATTTTGATGCCACTGCGTGCCGTGTCCATGATGTTCATATTGTGCACAAGATGCGCAATGATGAGACCAGTGCCACCATACCAGGCCCAGCTCGTGACCCAGTACGCGCCAAGCGTAAACACGAGCATGCCCCAAAATGCCCAAATCTTGGTCATGTACGGCAAGCAGAGCATAATCATGTAAACCGTAAAGGACTCTTGGTAAGCTACCGATACGATCCAGAGCTGGCCAGTCGGAAAAGCACGCACACCGGCTTGGGTGCCTGTAATGTGCCAAAACAAGTCAAATACCGAGTTGAACCAGGCGAGCGCATGCGGGATTTTGTAAGGGGTCTCCGGGATGCGATTGTCAAGTGCCACGGCAGTCGATTCAACAGCTGCAAAGCCGCCGCTGTAGGTCAACGCCATGCAAATGGCAAGCGTGACGGCACAAGGAAAGAAGAGCCGAAGTCCACGTCGGAAGAGTGAACCGGCCATAGCGGTTGCGTCCGGGTTGCGCATAAAGCGCACGCACACGAGTCGCGCTGAGAGAATGATAAAGAACGAAGCCTGCAAGTTCCCATCCCAGAAGAGCGGGCTAAAGATCTCGCGCAGGACAGACTGGTATCGCGGCGGATAAGGGTTTGCTGCTAGACTTTCAAAGGAGGCGCCTGGGACGATGGTGCGCATGAAGACCCAGAGAAAAGCTTCAAAGGCAATCAGACCCTTCAGACCCTCTAGGTATGTGATCGTTTCTGTCGGTTGAAAGGGTTTGTAAACGTTGCCGGCCGAGCCCATGATTTGCCCCATGCGCTCGCGCTTCGAAGGACCCGTCAGGTCGGCGCCGACATAGTCTGTGTCATCGAGCTGCTCATCGGCAGCTGGTTGCATGAGTGTCCGTGCCTCTGCCATGTCGATTGTTGGCCACGAGCGCTTGCAGCAACTATATGTTGGTATGCGACAAGGTGTTGGTCGTCACGTCTGTGGGCAAGACACGAGTCTTTTGTCGCAGACCGTGACAAGCACTGCTCGCGCTTTCGCAGGCTGCCTGCTTCACCGGCCACTTCATCTTGCTTGGTGACAACGCGTGCATCTCGAGCGCGCCGATGAGCAACAGGTTTGGGTGCTGTCCGTGGATTCCTTCCTGCCTCTTGAGCCGGTAAAAGAGTCTGTTTCCCGGACACTCCCCTTGCGGACAGGCAGGACGCTGCTTCGGGCAGATCTGTGGCTGGTCAGGGGTCATCAGATGGACATTTACAGCCACCCCCAAAGCACGTTCTGACTCAAACTGGAACAAGGCCCAGACTACAACAAATCTATTCTTCCAAGTGCAGCAAGCCAGCCCACCGTAGCTTGATTGCGTGCATCGCGGCGGTCATGCAGAAGCTCACATGAGTCGCGCTCAGGAGCAATGTGCACCGGCGTGCGACCGCGATCAGGCCGACCAACAACATAGTTGACTGTCACTGCACCACTTGTCTTTGTGCATCCTTTCCATTTCTCATCACTACAGCAAGAGCCATGGATCTTCGGTCAATGACACCCGACAACGACCGTCAGCAACATGCTATGGATCGCGATGGCGGCGTTGAGGAGACGCTCTTTGCGGCGCACGAGCACGGTATCGAGATGCAGGAAAACCTCGGCGGCCACCACGAATCGATCGCGCTCGAACACGATGAAGAGCTCGAGGCGGAGACGGAAGTGATCCCGCGAAAGAAGCCGCTCTCGCGCATGAATGAAGGTCTTGTGCGCAAAATGTTGCGCGCGAGCACTTGGCTTGAGGAATGGACGCCCTGGGCTTTGCTCATCTTGTACCAAGCTGTTTCCATCTTCTTCTACATTTCTCTGCCGCGCGAGGCCACCAAGATCTTTTGGTACTTTTACCTCTTTCTGGCGTTTGGCGTGTCGACAATGGTGACCATCGAGGCATCGCACTGTCTGACGCCTTCGAAAGACGCCCGCCGCGCAATCCGTCGCCTCCGCGAGACGGGTCAGTTCCCGACGCCGGATGAAAAGCTGCCGACACTTGACTTGGTCATTGTTGCCTATCTCCCGAATGAGCAAGACATCATCAAGCAGCAAATCCGTTACGCGCTTCGCGAGATTGTCTACCCAAAGGAAAAGATCACCATCAACGTCGTCTACAACACACCCAAGCCGATTGAGCCGCTCGAGACAGAGCTGCAAGAGCTTCAAACGCGCTACACCAACCTCAAAGTCATCAAAGTGCTCGACTCGACCTCAAAGGCGCACAATCTCAATCACTTTTTGACTTATGAAGGCAAGGCTGACGTGATTGGCATTTACGATACCGATCATTACCCACACCCACACGGCCCGCGTTGGGCAATTGAGCGCTTCTGCCGTGGCGACGGAACTGACATTGTTCAGGGCCGTTGTGTCGTCTACAACTACGACGAGTCTTGGGTCACCAAGCTCATCTCGGCCGAGTTTGACATGATTTACGCCGTCTTCCACCCAGGTCGCGCTCAGGAGCAAGGCTTTGGACTCTTTGGCGGTGCAAACGGCTACTGGCGTGCTTCGCTCTTGAAGGAGCTCAAGATGCAGGGCCACATGCTTACCGAGGACATTGACTCAACGTTGCGTGCCTTTGCAGCGGGTGCAAAGATGGTACACGAGCTCAACACAGTCTCATACGAGCAAGCACCAGCAACAGTCAAGGCCTTTACGAAGCAACGTCTCCGATGGGCGCAGGGCTGGACCCAAGTGACCATTCGACATGCCCTGCTTGCACTTGAGCAAGGTGCCCCCGGTGCCAACATCAAGTCTCGCATCGGTATCTTTATGCTTCTCGTCTTTCGCGAGCTCTTCTTTTACATTCTGACCCAATTCTCGTCGCTCTTGCTCGGCAACTTTTTGCTGCAGCCGCCAAGCGACATTGCAGCTGTGTACCATTCGCTCTTTGGCTACCCACTGACAACCTGGCTCCTGGCCTACAACATCTTGACGCTTGTTGTCATTACAGGCTACACCATCCGCAATCGATCCGAATTTACATCTGTTTGGATCATCTGTGTCTACGGCTGCTTCATGCCATTCTACTTTACCATCCTGGCGATGATGGGTATCTTTGCTCATTTCCGTGAACTCATCCTCTACTCGAGCTGGAACCCGACTGCTCGGACTGCCAAGAAGACATAAGTCAACATAGCGAACACCATATAAGTACTTCCCATCGCCTTCACTAGTCTGCACGCTCAACTAGTAGTAAACATTATTGAAAGAGTCTAGGAAAAGGCGAAATAAGGAGCCATCTATACTCAATTACATGCACGGCTAATTTTTCCAACCAAAAGATAACAGCTTCTTGGCTCGCGATGTCGCCGTTGATCGTATACTCGCGCCATCGTCCGCATCAGCTTCTTCCTGCTTCTTGCGTCGGAAGAAGCTCCCAGTCTTGCTCCCGGATGAGCGAATACTGCCGCCCGAAGCTGATTGTGCCTGCTGCGCAACTGGCTTGAGTTGTCCCTTGAACGTCACGCGCTCTGTACCGTCCACCACCTCAAAGAGACCGCGAGCACCCGAGGCCAAGTCTGTTGCACAGACAATGTGTCCACGCTGCCGAATCACGACACCGCAAGCTGCCACGGGCAAGGTGCCCTCACCAAATTGTTCCGCTTCAATCACCTGCTTGGCGAGTACCTTGGCTGTCGATAGCAGCGTCATCTTATTGCTTCCGTCCACTTCCATCGTCTGACTGACGAGTGTCTCGCGACCGCATCGAATGAATGCCTGTCGCAACACTGGCTGGGGTCCCTTGTCGCTACCACAAGTCTTGCAGGCGAGATGACCCGTATTGCTGCACGTTTTGCAGTAGTATTGGCCTTTACCTGTACACATGACACACGGTTTCTTCTTGAAGATGCCGCTGCCTTCGCACGCAAAGCAGTCATCTTCTGAAGCGAGACCTTTGCATCGGCGGCATTCGTCGTTGTGGTTATCGCACATGATGGTTGAAAAGGTGGGCTCGCCCATGATGATGCAAGCCTGCTCGCTCTCAGAGCGTGGCTCGTCGAGTGAGAGTGGCGGCAGGTCCAGGTCAGCCGCCCAGACGTACGGCAGACGCGTGACGCGATCGAGTGGTTTGTCGGACGTGCCGAGCAATTTCCAAAAGGCTGAGCGGTGCTCGAGAACGAGGACGACATGAAGCATCTCGCAGGTGTCTTCAGCACGCGCATAGAGGCTGAATGTTGTGAGCGGCTTGGGAGAGCTGAGTTCTTGAGCAAATTGCTTGGGAAAGGCCGAGACGATCTGGAGGCGGGCCATGGTCAGGTCGCAATCGGCGGCTTCGTCGGAAAGATCCACTTCAGAGACGCTCAGGTCGTTGAAGGAGATGAGGTTGCGTTGGAATGAGGGCGAAGCGTACATGCTAGGCCGGCGCCCGTTATCTTCGCCATGCATCTCTTGTCGCATCGCCAAATCATGCACGACATCATCTTGCTCTTCATCGAGCCAGTCCTCGTCTTCGTAGATTTCTTCCTCCTCTTCTGGTCGGTGGTATACAGAACTTCGCCGCGGCGGCTCAGCAGTGTGGGCCGGCGTTTCTACGGATTGGAATGAATGACCCGAGGATCCCACACCAAGCGCCGAGGATGGCGCCGAGGAGTAAGCCGAGTCGGTCGGTGCAGGATATTGTTCCTTTGTGCGATGACCCGGCGAGACTGGCTCATTGGCCGCCGGCACTTTGTAACCTGGGCTTCGGAAGACGCTCTGTTTGCGCGGTGTCGGGTCGTATGCGTTGGGCGGTACATCGTCGGCTGGGTCGAGCGGTACCCAGCGTTCGCCGTCGAATTCGCATAGAGCTCGCGGACGGCCGGTGTGCGAGTGGACATCCGCGTAACCGACAGCCAGCTCACGCACCTGGTCGGCAAGCTTGTACATGCTAGATCAAACGGAAATTCGTGAACAGCTCAAGCTAGGGCTTGTGTCGTTGGTGTTAGACGTGTGTGTGTGTGTTTTGTGTCAAGAGGTTGCGTTGGTTTCAGTGATGCCCGATGACTTGGGTATGAACGGATTGGCGCTTAAGCTTGTTGATGTTCAAGAAAGGGAGACCAGGGCCGACGGCTGCTTCAGCGGAAAGAATCTCGATACAAGCTTTGTGATGCAAGCATTACGCTGACCAGCCTGCCTCGTTAGCCTCAGGTCGTGCCTGGCGCCGCTAGCGGCTGGCAATGCCTCTATGCCCTCGCAGATAGAGCCGCTTCACGTGGATCGACCCGGCCCCTTCGTGGCTAGGCCTTTGTGGTCGGCGCAGATCCAGGTGCGGCGGCCGCAAAGAGCGCATTCTGACTTTCTGAGACGCCCCGCCCACGGAGCTGGGTCTGATCAACAGAATCTTGATTCACGCTGTACGTCTAGCTAGCTCACTAAGTAGCCTGTTCCGGATACAGCAACTGCAGAGGTAGCTGTCCTTGCCGTGAGATCAATTTGAATACAGGTTCAGGTGCTAGGCGTGCCGGTCGCAGTCCTTGCTAGCTTCATATGCGCATGCATGTACTAGAGCAGAATCTCAAGAGTACTTGTAGGAGGCTGGCGCGCGCGAGATCTCCAGAGGCTTCCATAGCGCGGGAGTAGTACTCACGCTGGTGATAGAGGAGCTTGCGTGTGAATTTGCGTCGTCTACGTATAGATCAGTCGCCTGCATGGATCCATGTGCCTACGACCGTCGACCGCTGGCCATGGCGCGACTGCTTTGCAACATTGCTGAAGCGCTGTAGGCTACGTATACTAGGCTGTAGAATCTTTGGTGGGTTGCAATAAAGATTCCCTGTCGGCTGGAAAGCGTCTGGGGGTCAGTAAAGTT
The DNA here is from genome assembly GCA_003717165.1 of Protomyces inundatus. Taxonomy (NCBI): domain Eukaryota; kingdom Fungi; phylum Ascomycota; class Taphrinomycetes; order Taphrinales; family Protomycetaceae; genus Protomyces; species Protomyces inundatus. The sequence goes on along the minus strand of QXDR01000087.1, from coordinate 156,126 downwards.
TGATAGTGCCAGCCCCCTGCATCAGAAACCAGACTTCCGGATGTCTCGAATCTGCAGCGGCGGCACTGAATCTTGACGTCGTTCTTTCATCTGCAGGCTCCACCACAACGCCCGGCCCTGGTTGCGCTCGCCGAAATGAGAAGGCAGGTGCAGGGGCGCGCTCCGGCGAGCAAAGGCGTGATGTTGACAGCTTGAGAAAGTCGCGCAGATGGGCTGGCTGCTGTGGCTAGCGTCTGCTCACGTCCACCGGCGAGGCCAGCTTGCTCGTGCACACAGGCCGACAGAGCGCGTCAACGACCTAAGGCCTAAAGCCTGCTAATTCTGAGACTTGCATTTCTTTATCCTTACCTACACTTTCAAGCTTGTCTTGTATCTTGATCATCACGCTCGAGTGCAGGCACGCATCGATCGATAGTGCCTAGCAACTATGCAGCTCGCGACGCTGAGCGCTCTGGCAGCGCTGCTGTCCTTCACCGCCGCGCGCGACACTGTCTGCCCATGTGGCTACCTTGATCCAGTCACAGGATCGCTTTGGACCGACTCCACCATCATCTACTTCAACGAAACGACGCCCGAAGCGTTTGAGCAAAATCCAGACTGGACAACGCTCAATTTTGAAAACAGCGTCGAGGCCGGTTACGATGTCGTTTATCGCCAAGGTGCCGATGCCGCCAACGTTGGTTATAATGGCACAGGTGAGGCGCTTGCTCTCAAAATCGAGGCGCCCGGCCGCAGACGTGTCATCACTGGCGGCGGTATCCGCACGGCGCGCCAGGACATTCAATTTGGTACATTCCGGGCAAATTTGCAACCCGCTGGCGCCATGGCCCAAGGTGGTTCGGCACTCTCCATGTACTACCGTTACAACGAGTCGCACATGCTCGAAGTGGACCTTTTGACGGGTGACCCCAGAGGACTTGCGCAGACACAATACCGCATCTCAGCGCCTTCGCAGTTCCTCGCGCCAGTCGTGTACAACTTTACCGACATTGCCACTGACATCGCGGAACCGCAGCAACTCTATCAGATGAACGAATACCGCATCGACTGGCTCAAGAATTTCGTCAGCTTCCGCAACAACCTGAATGCTACTGCGCAGCGCAACGTGACTTGGAAGGACAAGTACGTACACGGACCGTCAGTGCCTGGTGCAGTCTTTTTCAAGCACTGGTCAACTGGCGCGCCCTCGTACATGCGTGGACCGCCCATGAGCGTCTCGTACGGCTTTGTCGGCTACGTACGTCTATTTTACAACTCCACCATCAGTTCAGGCGACGACGTGTTTGGCGCGCAATGCCGCATTCTCGATTTGCCCACGTGTTCGACCGATGACGAGACGCTGCGTACCTCCTCTGAGTTTGACCCTTCTTCAGCGCTGCGTTGGAAGAATATCGAGCCCAAGTACCGTGCGCCGCGATGGGCCGTGTACGGCGGCTGGTCAACATTCACGCTCTTCATGCTCATTCTCATCCATGCCCTTGTGCGTCGTTGGGTCAAGTACTACTCGATTCCTAAGGAAGACCGACCGGTGATTCCGCCTGCGTACGCTTACAAGCTCGACCGCTTTGAACTCCACGGCGAGCTGACCTCGACCATGATTAAGGAAAAGAAGAAGCAAGACAAGGCTGACAAGAAAGCCATCAAGCGCGGCGAGACCCCTGTCATTCGATCACGCGAAATTGATCCCGATACCGTCAGTCTCAACACGCTTGACCAGGACCGACCCGAGTCGCGTGCCAACTCGATTCGCGGCTTCAAGTCGCTGTCATCCAACAAGAATGCCAAGGCGATTGCTGCTGCCATGCCCAAGATGTACTACAGCCGTCCGGGCGATGTACAGGGCTCTTCGCGCGAACGATCACGATTGGCGCAGACCGACCCGGACGAGCAATCTGGCTCTGAGGAAGACAACGACCAAGACTACGAAGACTATGAAGATGGGTCGGACGTGGAGCGCGATGAGGAGGAAGATGACCAAGCTGAAGACTATGGCTCGCTCAATCAGCGCGACTCGACCGAAGTCGACCGGCGTCAAGAGGTTGCTTTTGTCCAAGCCCCAGTTGAACGCAAAAAGAGTCTTGCAGGTGCCCTTGCTGCACCTGCCAAGTCTGCTGGGCGTTTCTGGCAGCGTCTCTTCCGTCGTGCTGCCAAAACACCTGGCGGTGCCGCTACGACGGTCAAGGATGCACCCGTCATTCAAGTCAGCGCACGTTTCGACTACCTCGACGGTCTCCGTGGTCTCTGTTGTTTGCTTGTGTCACTTGTGCACTACTGTCTCACGTTTTACCACGGCATCATTGCCACTGACTTTTCGCCGACGGGCGACCACTACTCTTGGTTGCCCTGGATTCGTTATACCATTTCACCGCTCTTCTTCAATGCCAACTTTGGTATCGGTGTCTTCTTTGTGCTGTCGTCGCGTCTCATCGGTGTGCGCTACCTCAAAACGGGCTCGTTTTCCGACTTGGCTGGATCAACCTTTCGTCGTATCCCTCGTCTCGGATTTCCAGTCATTTGCGCTGTGGTGCTCGAGTACTTTTTGCTTGGCGTCGGTGCAACGACTTGGCTGCAGTACCTGGCTTCTGTAACTTGGTCGACTTGGGCGTACGCCATTCAGTTCAAGAACATGGGTTGGTTCATCAATGAGACAATTGCCTTGTTTTACGTCACACCACCACAGCTTCCGGCCATCATCTACAACTACTGCACGGGTGTCCTCTGGACCATCCCTGTCTCCATTCAAGGCTCTTGGCTCATCTTTCTCGGCGTCATTGTCATCAAGGAGATTCGCACCCCTTGGAAACGTTTCGGCTATTACTTCGTATGCATGCTCTGCTCGTGGTACGCACTCAACTGGGGCGCCTACTTCTGGGTCGGTCTTGCCATTTCAGATCTCGACTTTACCTACAAGTATCGACAATGGTTCGCACGTCCGGCGCGCAGCTGGGCTGCCATCTTGTTCTTGACGGCTGTGTTTCTGCTCTTCATGTCGTCACAGTACATCATGCAGGTGAGCTACTTCAACCTCTCGACGTTTGAGAATGCTATTCACCCGGATGTCTTGACGGGTCTACCGATTGGTCAGACAGAGCGTTATGGATTCCCGGAATTCATGTACCCACAGGTGCACTCACTCTTTGCCGCTACGGCCCTCTTGATTCTCTGCGACTTGGCACCGAGTCTGCAAGCCGTCATGCGTCTCAAATTCTTGCGCGTGCTCGGCTACTACTCGTACTCGATCTACCTCCTCCACGGCGTCGTCTTTTGGTCATGGGGTGCCTGGTTGACGGTCTTGCTCTCGACCCATGGCATGCCTTACTGGGCCAACCAGATCATTGTCTTCATCACGAGCTACATCTTGATGGCTGTGGCGGTCGCAGCCTGGACGCCGTTTGCAGATGTGTTTGCCATGTACCTCGGCACAGCGCTCTGGCGATGGGCCCAAGGCCGTGCCCATTACGCCACGATTGGGTAGACTGTACATATTTTTGTAGACTTGCAATTGCTAGCATCCATCAATTCATTCTCACAGAAAGCTCAAAGGCAATGGCTAGTGCTACGCTGAGATGACAGAAAAAGTTTAGGATTAATAGTCAACAGCCTTGTGCCGTTGCTCATGCTCATGGTGCCGCTGTCGACGCGCCTTGTTTTTATGCTCGATTGCCAGCTGTGCAAACATCGACATGAGCTCATCACTGCGATCTCTCAGCACGCGCGCCGCAAACTCCGTCGCCTCTTCATTGAGTTCCCGTTCGACCTCCCAAAACTCGACCGTGATGCCTTCTTCCTCGAATTGACAGACGAGCGCGTCGAGTTTGCGCATGAGGCGGGCGTTCCTGACGCGTTTGCCGCCACGTTCTGTTCGCCAATTGGCTGCACGCCAATGCAGGACGTTATGCGTGATGGCTTCGAGGAGGTATTCCGAGTCGCAAACGAGGACAATCTGTTGTAGTCGATTGGAGCGCAAGACTTCTTTTTGCTGTACTTTGTTGCGGATATAAGTGAGCGCTTCGAGCGCGGCATAGACTGTCGTTAGCATTCCTCCTTCTTGCACAAATGACGCCGTACTTTCTGCCTTTTGCGTTGTATTGACGCGCCGTGATCGAATGCGATGTGAGGCATTATGCTTCGACCCAGGTCCAAACCAAAGCCCATAGGAACATTGCGCATCCGTCGTCCACGCATGCCGACAAAGCCCCTTGATGTGCACCATGAGACTGCCCTTGTGCGTCGCAGGCGTTACTTCGCGATGCTTTGGATTCGGACACGAGCACTTGCTCGCAAACTCTTCAAAGGGACACGCGACCGTACAAAACTGGCGTTCGGGGTCATACTTGCCAAGTACGATAGGAATGAGCGGATAATCGTGTTCAAGCCATTCATAGGCTTCCACGTCAAAGGCGCGTTCAAAGACACGCGCGCGCGGATCGGCGGCTGGCTTTTTGAGGGTATGGTCGTGTGGCATGATTTGCGATTTGCGCCTGCGCCTGGGGTCGTCCGCCTCCTCGCGAGCTTGCAGATGTGATTGAGACTACTTTGTGCTTGATTTGCAGTGTAGGGAAGCTTGATGGATGGCCGTGAGCAGCTGTTCTAGCCTGTCGAAGTGGATGGATGCCTTGATGGTCGTGGTGGAGCGTGGGAAAGGCGAAAGGGCAGCACAGGTAATCAGGGAAGGGAAGGGAGCAGGATCAAGACAACGATCACTTCAGTCAGTGTCCACTTCTTCTGATGTCTAAGAGCTTGTATCTAAGGTCACTTAAAGAAGGAATCAAGCTGCAAAGTCTGGGGTGTGCTCCTATGGAGCTGTATCAAGCTATAGCTATCGCTATGAGATGAATCTGCACAAACACAGGGCGAACTGATGAACCGTGGTCCTTGCAAGGCTCAATCGCAGTCTCGAGTCTTCGGATAGACGTTCTCTAGACTGATTCTGCGAGAAGACCCATCGCTCTACCTTGACGCGGGTGTCGCCCCTGCGTCGTGACCGACCCGCCGCTCATTACGATCGCTATTGCTGCCAATGGCCAGTCCCGGAGTCTCAGTATCTTCCTGCAATGTTTGTCAAGTGCTTCATGACGTGAAAGCTCGCCCTCGGGAATGAGAACAAGGTGGTCTTCAGGCCAGCCCCTGAGCACTGGATTGGTGCCAAGAAGCCAACAAACCAGGATCCTGCAAGGTATAAAAGGGGCCCGGTTCTCATTCACAAATGGATCAGTCGTCTGAGGTAGCGGCATCCTCTTGAACGGTCGTCGGAGCCCAGTCATCTGACCCAGGATAACATGGGAGATTGCCCTTTAGCGTTGCCATTCCATGGCTGCTGGTGTACAGCGGGCAACACATTGGGTCAAGGTTGAGCATGGATCAAGATATGTTGACTATGGAGCTTGGCAGGCAGGTCCGTCAACATCAAATCACGATTCGGAAGCAAGACTCACGCCAGATCGCTCTAGCAGAGGCTCGTTGAAGCTGCCGTGTTCTGGTTCCGGTGCTGTTGGTTGTTGCGTCGCCTTGCGCTCAACTCAGGCCAAGGCGACGCAACAACCAGCAGCACCTGAACCAGCACACGAAACAGACACTTTCCTCCTGCGCTTGTCGTGTCGGACTGTGGATTCGGCCGTAGAAACAGGACGACATCCATCTCTGTGGCGTGGCAAACATGGCCCGCTGTACTTGTAGGTCTTTCATCATGCCGCTCTTGCGGCGTCTTGCGGTGGAACAGGCTTGCAAATGAAAGCTCAAAGACGTTGAATGGCTTGCGTTATGCCAGAGCGTGATTCGAGGTGCTGACTCAGTGGTAGGGTTATTATCTAGACGTTGCCCAGGTGGTTCTTGATCCAGAGAAGATGCAGGTTGCATGAGGCCACACGCGATGCCTTGACTTGCACAAGGCAGAAACGTGGCAGGGTGTTGAGCGAAGCACTGATGTAGCCTCTCATGCCTAGAATACTTTTTCTTCGAGATACGACTAGATGCAGGCTTCGAGAATGCTTTCTACGACGTGTCAATGCTTTCATGAAGCTGCTCGCTCGTTTCGCGCAACTTGTTTGAAGAAGCTCACCTCAAGACCGTCTGCGCCAAGCTTGCAAGAAGGCCACCTTGTCTTCCGCTGACAAAGCCGTCCGTGGCACGCGCGCACATCTTGCCATCGTCTCTTCCCACTCGGCTTGCAAGACGGGTCCAGCAGACCCCTTGATGCGAACTGTATGCCGCATCACTGAACAACAAGCCCAAAGAAACGTCCAGCCGTTCGGAATGGGTGTCGTCAGACAAGCAGGTGTGCCGTAGCGGATCGATAGGACGTGGGCTGTATCAGCCAGGATGGGTCTGAAGCGCAGGAGGCCGCGATTGTTGGTCGGTGTCGCTTCTGGGAAGAGCACAAGCGTTGAGGTTTTGTACTCTCGCTGAAGCTCTGCGAGAGACTGGCCTCCGCCATGTGAGGATGGATTGGGCGGCGTGAGGGACGCCAGAGCCATTTCCACGGTCGAGCATACCTTGAAGAGCATCTTGTCTTCGTCGACGCATCTCACAAAAGTCGCTTGTGGTACGAGCAAGACGATGAGCAAGACATCGATAGGGCTACTCCAATTGGCTACGACGAGATCGCCTTGCTTGATCGGCTTGCGTGCACCACGACCTTCATAAGTGGTCGGCATATCCCATATGCCAACTGCCAAGAGCAGCAGACGAGCCCATAGAGAACGCAAGGCATAGAAGCCAGACGGGAAGACTAGACCGAGCGTAGAGCCCAGCACTGTCTCAACGAGCAAGAAAAAGAGCAGGTAGGCGCAAAGAATGGGTAGCTTGAAGAGCGCGAGCGAAAGACGCGGCAGGGCCGTCAGCGCTGTCAAATCAGGTGCAGCGACGGGTAGAAAGGGTGCAATCCCCGTGCCACCGTCTCGCCACTTTGTATATTTTTCCATAAGCTTGGCGTCCCACAAGTACAGGTAGAGTGGACGTTGAGGTTCGTGGCTGACGATTTTGCGATTCGACTCATGGACGACCAAAGACATCAGGGGAATGAATGAATCCACAGGCAAGGCATGAGGGAACACACAAGGACGTGCAGACTAAACAAGCTACATGAAGAGACACACAGAGAACCCAAAGACGACACACATCACTTGCTCAAAAACTCAAGACACTTCTGGCTCAACGCCACCACCTCGGCATCCCCATCAGCCTCTTCACTCGTGGCTTGCTCATCCACCGGCATCTTAGCCAACGCCTCAATCGCCTGCACCGTCTCCTCCGACTCGCTAATCAGTTTTTGTAATTTGGGGTCTTGCGCTTCAAGAAGCTGCAAGAGGGTCCAAACGGCAATATGTTGAAAGGTTGGGTCTTCACTTTGTAGGAAGCGCTTGAGATAGCCATTCATGCCGCCCTCGGGTTGCTTCCAACAACGGTGGAAATGGCTATAGTCTTCAACCTTGGAACTCAAATTACCCAAAGCCGCCGCCGCGTTGCCTTGCACCTCGATGCTACTGCTGCGTGTCAATGGGATGAGCACCTCGGCGATCCCAAGATTGAGCAGATGCGTCTTGAGTTCATCACTGAGCGCGAGCACGGCGATGCAGGCCGTCATCTCCGACTGCACGGACAGCGGCACATCAAGAATCTTTTCCTTACATTTTTGAATCACACCATGTTCGACAATGATGCGCTTGTTGCGTTCGCTCGTAGCGGCCAAGTTGCGCAACGTGGACGCTGCATGGCATTGTACCTCTTCATGCTCGGTCGAGACGAGCAAATCAATGAGAGGCGGGACAAAGTTGAAATCAACAATGGGCGACTCGTTGAGCGGGTGAATCGAGACATTGCGGATGCAGGCCACGCTCGAGAGGATGAGTGGCAGGTAGGTCGACTGCAACAGTCTAAAGAGCGGCGCAAGCCCATTCGCACGCACAATCTCGAGCTGATACTTGTCATCCGAGGCGAGATTGCGCAAGGCGAGGGCCGCCTGACACTGTACTTTGGGCGAGCTCGAGTCCATGAGATTCACAAGCGACTGGATAAGCCGCGGCTCCGACATGGCCAGTTTTTTACGATTCGTAGCATCCACGGCGATATTGGACAAGGCCGTTGTACAATAGTACTGCACATCCGTGTCACTGGACGAGAGCAGTGCCACAAGCACTGGCATAGCGCCGGCCGTGACGAGCTGTTGTCGATTCTCATCCGAGTGCGTCATGTTGAGGAGTGCCCCGGTCGCGTTGCGCTGCACGCGCATGTCCTTGGATTTGGCCAATCGCGTCAAGGGCACGAGCGCACCCGACCTGGCGATGCGCGCCTTGTTGTCGTCATGGGTGGCGAGGTTCGTGATGCAGCCGACGGCATTGCATTGGACCTCGACGTTGGGCGACATCATTTGCCGGATGAGGGGCTCGAGACCGCCGAGGTTGACAATGCTGACCTTGTTTTCAGCTGCATGTTAGCCTGCTCTCTCTCTTGCGGAGGAGATACTTACTGTTGACAGCAAGATTGCCAAGTGCTGCACCAGCGGCCCGCTGTACTTCGTAATCTTGCGATTGTAGCAGAAACAAGATGGGTTCCAGTGCTTCCTTGTCCACCTCGCGTACATCCTTCTCTGTAATTTCCGCAAAGGCAAGCGCCGCACTGCGCTGGAGATCCACATTATCGCTGTAGACGAGCGTCGTCAGGGCACGAAGGGGCTCATTGGCATAGAAATCCACGTCGTTTCTCTATCGGCCATGTCAGAGACTGCTGCTTTATTGGTAAAGATGGGAGATGGTTACGTTTTCGAGAAATTGGAGAAGGTCGGAGACGGCTTCGCGCTCACGGTCTTCAAGCAGTGGCTCATATAGGCCATTCTGCGCTTGCGCTAGAAGATTGTTAGCTTCTGCGTATGTGCAGATAGCGCAATAGAGCGCGTTGTCTGGACAATGACGTGACGCGCTAGGCCTTGGCTGAGAGATGCTTACCACCGCAGCAAGAACTGCAAACGCCCATGGTATTAAAGAGTGTATAGAGGCGCTTGACAGAAGGCAGAGAATCTCCTGCGAACACGTCCTCGCTCCGAGAAGAAGGCGTGGAAGAGCAGGGAAGGGATGAGCAGCTGGGATTCGGTGTTGGTCGTGGTGGTCGGCGTCTCAACAAACACACAAACCAACACCGACAAGCATCCTGAACAAAACCAACAAGGCTGAGCGCTTTCGAAGCTGCGGCTCGCTTTGTAGTTGAGTGCGCTCAGGTCGCGTGGGTCAACAGACACTCTACATGCTGCAAATACTGCGAGGCTCGTGGCGCCATGTGCTCTAGCTGCGCTTGTGGTCACGAGCCCTGCCTTGGCCATGCTCAAGCCCAATGGCCTGCAACTGCCCGTCGAATCTCATCACAATAGATGCCACATGCTGATTGATCTTTTACTAAGAAGGGAATGGCCCGTCGAGCATATTTTTGCTCACGCGAGACGTGAGTCTGCAATGAGCAGATGCTAGTGTGACTGCGCGCACGGCGCAATCATCGCCTATGCGTCGCTTCACTCGCTTGAGCTTCTAACCACTTCGGCAAATCATCACCCGTCTCATCCTCTTCGACTCGTGTTGATCTCTTGTCGACCTGAATCTGTGCAAGTCAGTGAGCATGACATCGGCTGCAACGGACTTGTAAAAGTGTTCACACAGGCCGTCCGTCGGACATCACGTTGAGCACATGCGGCACTGCGATCGCGTCCAATTGACGCATCGATTCCGTCGACTCGTTCGAATCGCAAAGGCCTCAAGGAATGTGGCTTCGTCAAGTGAGAATATCATGTCGTTTTGGCCAAGTCCATCTCGACAAGGCAGGCGGCAATCCTTTGCCAGCCTTTGGCAAAGATCTATGGGCATGCTCTGACAACTGTAGGCCCAGTGCACATACACTTGTAGTGTGTAAAGGATGCAAGTGAAAGAATGTACAAGAAAATCCATCTGAATCACCTCTATAAGCAAGGCAAGGCAAAGCACACCTGGGCACCTGGCCGAACACGCCTCAGACACCGCCACTGCAGAAACCACGCACGCCAATTGGAAATAGGCCTGCGTCAAAGAGCTTCTGGAAGTTCCACATGTCAGCCGTCTCCGTCTTTCCAGCCCAGAAGATCCACCCATCCGTGGTCTCATACTTGTCCAGCTGCGCCAAGATGTAGTCACGCACTTCGCTCTTCTTCTGATCCGACATGTCTGCAAGTTGATTTTGACCAGCACAGGAGCCGAAACGGGCATTTCCACCAAGCGTGCCATCGTACCTGAAAGTTAGTTTGGTATTCGAGAGGTGAGGTTGAGCTTACCTGGCTCCGCGCTTGAAGCCGTTCAACCACATTGCGCAATCTAGACCTTGTTAGCACTTTACTTGATAGATAAAGCAACTCCTTACCATTCTCTGCGGCAGACCACTCGCCAACGATACCGTATACCTTGCCAGGTAACGATCCGAAATCGCCTGCAGGGTTGCAAGCAAGATTGAGCTTTTGCGCATGCGTGAGCGAATTCTCATACGCTGAAAAGATGTGATAGATGTGAATGTCGACCGCCACTTGTGAAAAGGTAGGCCGCTTGAAGCTGTTGTAGATGTTGCTGTATGGTTGGAAAGCATCCTGCATGATTGTCAGACGACTACCCGATTTGGTGATTTGATAACCACGGCGGTTGAAGTTTTGAATCACGCCAGCATCGATCGAGAATCCAGCGGGTTCATTGAGCAGCTCAATGCCAGCGACAGTAGGATGTGTGCCATATCGATCTGTAATGATTTGCAAAATGTCGAGCGTGTTTTGAACAGTCTCATCGGAACCCCATCCAATAGGACCGTAGCGTCCGCTGTTGTCAAAACCATTCTGAGAACCGAGACCACCGTGCAAATCAATCCAAACCACGAGTCCATTATTGGCAGCCCAGACAAGCGCTTTGTCGAGGTAGGCGTCCTGACCCGTAACGAAAGGCTCCGAGTCGAGTTTCAAGAATGCCCAATAGCCGATGGGGATCCTGACGTGATTGAGGCCAGAGGCCTTGAACTTGGCAAAGTCAGCTTCAGTATACCACGTGTCCCAGTGCTGCTTCAGCTGACGCTGTGCTTCAGTGTAGCCGAGTACCTTGCAAAAGGTGTATTCATCCACCGCCGACGGACCCGTCAAGAACTGCTGGAAAAGTGATGGTTTGATGAAGGGTTCCAGAACCAACCATCCGCCAAGATTGACGCCGCGGACTTTGGTAGAACTGCCATAGGGGAAGGCAAGCGTGGCATTGGTAGGTGGCGGAGCCGGCGAGGGGCCAAAGTATTGTGGATTGTTGACAAACACCTGCAGTGCATTGCCGCCTCCGCAGTTCTGTGTGGCGTTACCGGCACAGGCCATGTTACACGCGGTCGATGGCTGCAAAGCACTGAGCTCATCGCTTTGACCAGAGCACCAACATTCTTGACCATACTCGACACCGAAGAATGCCGAGGCCTGGTAGGCGCAGTATTTGCTGCAGTACTCCTGTGTCATGGCCTTGCTTGAGACGCTTCCGCCATTGAGGGCACGTCGACTGGGACTAAAGTCTGCGTAACATCCATAAGGTACATAGGGCGTACTGTCATTGGCTGCAAAGGTGGGTACAGGGGCAAAAGTGACTGCCGCTGAGGCAGACACGGTGGTCGACTGGATAGTGCTGGTCGGAACAGCTGGGACTGAGTAATTGCCACCGCTCAACATGTAGAGGCTTGCCTTGTTGTCTCCTCCGCAAATTTCAGCTGCATTTCCAGTGCACGGCATCGTACAGCCAGATGTAAACTGGGACTTGCTGGCATCTTGGTTGCTGCCACAATAGCATTCCCTTCCGTATTCAGTGGCAAAGAAGCTTGCGCCTTGGCTTGAGCAGAACGCAAAACAGACATTGGCGGTCATGGCAGCCGAAGTTGTAAAGGCGGCATGGAGGGCGCGGACCTTGTTTGGGTAAAAGTCTTGTATACACCCAAGCGCTGAAAAGGTGACTGGCGAAGCACTCGTGGTCGTGCTTGTCATAGTCGGCGTTGTTGAGCTGATCAGCGTTGTTGACGCAAAAGTGGATGATGCAACATCGACAGTCGAAATTGGTGCCGATGAGCTGATGACGAGGGTGGAATCGGCAGTCGAAATTGGTGCCGATGAGCTGATGACGAGCGTGGAAGCGACAGTCGAGACTGGTACCGATGCGCTGATGACGAGCGTGGAAGAGGAAGCCATGGACGGAGCAGCAGCTGCATAGCCATACACATTGATGCGATTGTCCCCGCCGCAAATCTCTTGTGCATTACCCTTGCATGTCATGGAACAACCTGCTGAGGACTGCAACGCGGTAAAATCTGCATTCGTACCACAATAGCACTCGGAGGCATACTCAGTGCCAAAGTACGGTAGACCCAGGTTTGAACAAAAGGCTGAACAGAGCTTGGCCGTCATGGCACTCGACGATGTCACAGCTGCATTGAGAGCGCGAACCTTGTTTGGGTAAAAGTCTTTGAAACATCCGAGATTGGTATAGGCAGAGGGAAGGACACCGACAGTCTTGGTGGTGGCCGTGACTGCGAGCATGGTCTGCGTTGGCGAGACAGCCAGGGTCGACGTTTGTGCAGTAACAACAGGCACGCCATACACATTGATCTGATTGTCGCCACCACAGATTTCCTGTGCATTGCCAGAGCATGGCATTGTGCACGCAGACGCCGTTACCAGTGCGTTAAAGTCCGACGTGGAGCCACAATAGCATTCAGAAGAGTATTCGGTACCGAAATAAGCTGCGCCGATACTGCTGCAAAAGGTCGAACAGAGTTGAGCAGTCATGGCACTCGATGAGGTAGACGCAGCATTGAGAGCACGCACCTTGTTCGGGTAGTAGTCCTTGAAACAGCCCAGATTGGTGAATGGGCCCGTCATTGTGACTGATGTGCTCGAAGCAGCGGTCGCGACCACGGTGGTGGATGCAGGCCTAGTAGAGGTAGTGGCAACCAACGAGCTGTTGGCATAGCCGAGGACAAAGACGTTCAAAGCATTGTTGCCGCCGCACGTCGTGCCTGAAGCACCGGCACAGGCCATGGTGCAACCCGTCGAAGTTTGCAGGGCGCTTGCGTCGCTTGCAGACCCGCAGTAGCACTCTTTAGCATATTCCACACCAAAGTACGCCGCGCCTTTGCTATTGCAGAATGTTGCACAGTTGGGAATTGTCATGCTGCTAGAACTTGTCGAGGCTTGGCTCAACGCGCGGAAAGATGGATAAAAATCCTTAAAGCATCCCAGAGCGGTGTAATATGGGGTCGCTGCGCGCTTGACAGGTTGAGGTGTTGCATCAGAAGGCGGCGCGAGCGATGTGATGAGCGTCAAGAGCGAGACCCACTGCATCTTTCAACACGCAAGCTTGCCAGCAGAGTCAAAAGTGAGATAGTAAATCAAGAGAAGAGAGCCGACTGTCGCAACTTGCTTGACCTTATAGATAGCAAAAAGTACTCGATTGTCAACAGCTCATCTGTGTGGCCTTGAACGCGGGTCGCCAAAGTCGTGGGCCGGCCTGCCTGGCGGAGAAGCTCCTAAAGAGTGCATCGCGTAGCTCGGCTGAAATGGACGTTGCTCATGGGTCAATCAGCATCGAATAGCGTGCAGCAATGATGGATACATCGTAGAAGCGTTGGCAAGCGCGAAGCCATAGGCATGCAGAGTCATTGCAGATTTCGTGCAGCCGTCCACGGGCCAGATTATGGTCCAGCTTGGTGGAATCAGGTATCGATTAGTGGGTGTGGCCTGTGTGGGTGCTGTGAATTTGCCATCTTCGGGCCCATAAAACTTCATTACTGAAACGGACGGGATCCGGGGGACTAGACTCCAGTACCTAGGTCTTGGAACCAGTACATGTACACTGAATAGCCAGTACTAGTAAAGGAGCTGATGCGAAGTTATTATTCCCAGCGACTCAGCAGCAGCAGCTATAGTCAAGTTAACTGTCGACATACGAGCGCTCGAGTCGCGAGCATTGACAATGGCATGATTGATCTACACTGTGTCTATAGCTAGATCAATGTCGACAAGCCAAACACAACACGCGTATGTGCTGGCATCTGTCGGATCATCGCGATCGACAGCGCTTCAGCTTGTGCACAATGGATAGTATGCGAGAGCGTGTCGCTCTCTTCACAGAAGCCAGACAAGATGGCCGACACGTGCAGTGCATGTCGACCTGTACGGACCTCTAAGCTTAAGTCACCTCTTGTGGCTCAGGTCATGATCTAGCTGTGAGCCTGTGGCCAGTCAGCGAAGCAAGCCGCTGAATTGACTACAGCTTCCGTCTGACATATGCATTCGTCGAGAATCTCGGAAAGCTGCATATGTGCCTACTGATCCAAGATGTCAAGTTAGACTACAGGCTACAGCGGATAGCTTACTAGGCCATAGCAAGCATCCAGGCAGATGATTCAATCGAGGAAGGATGGCCAAGGCCCAATTGCAACGTCACGCAGTTTGAAGCTGCAGCTGCATGGTCGACCGACCGCGTAGCTACTAGCTTGTGCAATGCGGATGTGCGCATACTACACTTGTATACACGCGCTGAATGCTGTCACATTGCTGTGCGCCTGTAATAACCCTATGACGCTGCATCTGTGGCCGTGCCGCCGTGGCCCATGGCCCACTGGCAGCTTGTAGCGAGCTCGAGTCGAGTTGCCTGCGCAGTGCGCAATGCGAATATGTGAGCACTGAGCAGTGACTGGCACTGACTGCCACTGTCAGTCTGCCAGTGAGCACCGAGCAATGAGCATATGCATTGAAGCAAGAGCAAACCCACCTGGCATGGAAAGCGGAACGAGTGCGGGTCTAGCTCTCTTCACTGATGCCCGAGCTCGTTTAGCTGCTTCATTACGCGGCCCACGTGCTCTTCTTTTCATCCTTTTCTTCTCGAGCTTCGCCAAGACAGGAGGCGCGCAAGAGGGTCCTTGAAATTTGAACCTTGAAGAGGCAGGACTCAGGAGGCAGGCTCAGGCAGCCTCCTGCGGCCGCAATCTAGGAGATTCCCGAGGCCGGCTTTTCTTTTATCTGGGCAACTTAACTTAGGCTGCTTTCTCGGCCTCTTGCTGAGCCTCCCCGGAGTCCAGACGCGCAATCTTGGAATAATTACCTTGGCACTGTTGGCAGCCTGTAATCTCTCTGAGAAGGATGCGCAGGCTTGAGTCTTTGAGTCTTGAGTCTTGACACGAGCATACGCATGCTGCACTTGCGCATCGCTGGCTAGCTATGGACCTTGGCTCCATGCCTTCTGAGATTCTCAGACTATAGCTATAGAGGGCACGATACTTGCATGCGCAAGCTTCAGGAGTCGCCCGGAGATATAGATCCAGATGTACAGTATGGCTGCGACCGAGGAATGATCCGACCTCAAGGGGCTGCATTGCCTAGGCCTGCCAAGGTCTGGTCGACTCGAGCTTCGTGTCTCCAGGTCGAGCTTGCTCCGGTACCGAGCCAAGTGGCCATGAGATGATGAGAAGCGTGCTTACAGAGCAATCCGTCCCTTGTCCCATCCGCACATGTACACTGGTAGTCTGCCAAGTCTGGTACTGCATGCGCATGGGACCCGCCTCTTTTCTCAAACACACACATCATACACCTAGAGAGATACATACACAACATACACAATCCCGATCCAAAGAGACAACATCCAAGATCGCATCATTGAGATCGTCACCTGCTCGCAATCACACATCCTAGCAAGCGCGCGCGCGACAAGGTCCAGATAGACCCCCCCGGCCAAGCGGCAAAAGGCCTACGACTCCCTTCTTTGCCTCTCGTCATTCTTTTGAGAGCAAAGCTTGTCAGAAGGAATGCGCCGCTCAGTCATCCTCTTCCTGCTCTGCCAGGCCTTTGTCTTGGGCTCACTCTGCTATGCCTGCCGCTGGCTGTTCGTACTCCTGGTCGATACAGGCGCAAGCGACGCCATCCGCTCACTCGATATACCAGGCATGGGTTCAGCCTTGATTGAGACACGGCCTCAGCTTGTTCCGAAAATCATCCATCAGACCTGGAAGAACGAAACCATTCCGGCGAGATGGATCGAGCCGCATGCCACCTGCCAGAAATTGCACCCGGACTACAAGTCGATTCTCTGGACGGATGCCATGGCCCGTGATTTCATCAAGCGCGAATATCCTTGGTTTCTGGAGCAATTCGACGCTTATCCATTCAACATTCAACGCGCCGATGCCATCCGGTACTTTATCCTCAGTCATTTCGGCGGCATCTATATCGATCTCGACGACGGCTGCAATCGCAAACTTGATCCCTTGCTCGCGTTTCCAGCATTTGTACGCAAGACAAGCCCGACGGGTATCTCGAATGATATCATGGGCGCCGTGCCGCAACACCCATTCTTTCGCGAAGTCATTCAGAATCTACGCCCCATGGCGCGCGATTGGCAATTACCCTACCTGACCGTCATGGCCTCCACCGGCCCGCTCTTCCTCAGTCTTGTCTGGCTTTCTTATAAGCGCACCGTCACAGCCGACGCCGACCGTGTCCGTATCATCATGGCAGATGAATACATGTATCGCCCATGGTCCTTCTTCTTACATTATGAAGGGTCTTCCTGGCATGATGGCGATTCAGGCCTCATCTTCTGGATGAAGTCGCATTGGTTTCTGCTCTTTGTCGTTGGCTGGATCATCGGTCTCAGCGTGATTGCAGGCATGTACCTGCTCATGCAACGCCTCAAGCAACGCCGCGATGGCGGACGACCGAAAAAGCTGGACGCCTACAGAGCGCTGAAGCAAATGGAAGAGGGACAACAGCAGGAGAGTAGACGGGCCTCGCCGAACGGCAGCAGGCGTGATAGTCTTTCATCGCGCTCGTCAGCGGCGTCATCGCACACGCGATGCTAAGGGAACTTTCTCATCTTTGCCATTGCAACAAGGCTCTTCCCTCGCCCCTTCTTTTTCGCAATGGTCCATTCTTTCCGGCGGGCATTCACCTTTATACACTGTCTTGTACACTTCTTACACTAATTCTACCATAGAGAGACAGATGTTTTCCAAGATGTCTTTTGTTATGTGACTAACCCATCTGAAGTGACCTTCTACAGTGCTACCTCTCTCTGACTCATCCCCGCTCCGCATCTCCATGCTTGGCTCTGCATTCTTGCTCTTCTCTAGCTCTTAGACTTGGAAGCCATGATCATCGCAACGGATGAACTTGCCGAGCTCCTTGCGCGCACCAAGCTTGAAGAAGCCCGTCCCACAGACGATCGCGGCTGGATCCCGCCAAGACCTCACAAACGCCTTGTCACGCAGCAACGGCCTTTACGCTACCTGCTCGTCATGGATGTCGAAGCCACCTGTGATGCAGATACAGAACGCTTCAGGCATGAACTCATTGAACTGCCAGTCATCTTGCTTGACTTGGAGACGGGCGAAACGCTCGCCACCTTTCATCGCTTCGTCAGGCCTACAAAACAACCACAACTCTCTGAATTTTGTCGGCAGCTGACGGGTATCTCTCAGGCGACTGTCGATTCCGCCGACCCGTTCCCAGTCGTGCTTCGAGAGCTGACGGAATGGCTCGAGCGCCATACAGCCAGCCGTTTCGATCCACCTCTCCACGCCCAGAGCATTCTCAGACCGCCAGCCTGGTATCCACGCACAACCGTCCAAAACGATCATCGCCTCCAACGTGATTTCAGGAATTGGGCCTTTGCCACCGATGGACTCGCCGACCTTGAAAAGTTCATGTGGTTGCAAGGCGTTGCCAGTCATGTTCCGTTGCCAAGTTACTTTCAAGGGCCCTATGTGGATACGCGTGGCTTGACTGCTGCGTTTTTGAAAAGGCCGAGAGAGACCTTGGCAGAACAATTGAGACAACTCGGTCTCGAGGCAGAGGGACAGGCACATAGCGGCCTTGCCGATTCACGCAATATTGCGCGTATTTGTCTTGCACTTGCTGCACGCGGCTGCATCTTTGGTACAATTCTGCACAGAGTATGACAAGGCTGACCTGATAGAACCGAATCGAGTCTTTTATCGTGGCCACAAGGCGTGGATCCAACACCAACGGTACAAGCCCGCCCGCAACGTTCCCTGTCCCTGAATTCTGCCTAGTGTTGTGCAACAAGTTCTAGACAGCAGCAACGTGCACGACCGTCGACCGTCTCATCGGCAATCCTTGCGCCGGCGCCGCCACCAACGTCTTTAACCGTCTCGCCAGCGCATCTTTATCGTAAATGCGACCACCACCTGTTTGCACATAGCCTGCACACGGCACAGGCACGACGCCATAGTGTCGCAAGAGGGCATCATTCACGCTTGGCGCCCTCGTCTCGGGAGTGCTCTTGCTTGTATCGTCTCCTGTTTGGATATGCACAAGATGTGAGCAAAGCGTCTGAATCGCTTCAGCCGTCCCTTCGTCGGTTCCTGGCGTTGCATCGAGCAGACCCGCCGCCTGAGCCGCTGCTTTGAGAAAATCAACCGCCGAATACCCGGGCGTCTCGCGATCGAGTGTGCCATTCAATAAAAAGATGCGCGGTCGTTTTGCAGCTTGCAAGCGGCGGAGTGCTTGTGCCATGCCGATTGGCAACAAGAGCGGTGCGAGGGATGTATACAACGATCCAGGCGCATACACGAGTGCATCACAAGACTGCAGCTCTGAGAGGGCGCGCGGGTTGGCATGGGGATGCATTGCTTGGCCATAGGGATTGATGTAGTATATCTGAGCAATCGAAGAAGACAATGGTACATGGGTCGCCTTGTCAAAGACGATTCCTGGTGCACGTAGCGAGGCAAGGGAGCCTGGTGGATGGGCATCGCCGTCTTCATCGCCTATTGAAGCTGCTTCATCGGGTGTAGGCGTCAAGGCACTATACGCTGTTGGATGTGAAATGGCGTTTTGCCCAGCAATCACGGTGCCATCTTGCAACCGCGCCGCAATCGGTGTCGTAAAGCGTGTACTCAGAATTGGCAAGACCCGCGTCGCTTCTGCAATCCCCGTCAACTTGCGAAACGTAAAGACAGCCGTCTCGACGTGGCCTAGGAATAAAACCATGCCTGCCAAGACGAGATTACCGACGGCGGCGGTACTGAAATCAAAGCCACGCGCAAGACCTGCCGTCCGTTGTAGGACTTCTGTGTGAAAGACGCGTAGGTAGGCAGCTAGTGAACGTCGAACGTCCAT
Organism: Protomyces inundatus; assembly: GCA_003717165.1. Lineage (NCBI taxonomy): Eukaryota > Fungi > Ascomycota > Taphrinomycetes > Taphrinales > Protomycetaceae > Protomyces > Protomyces inundatus. The sequence continues at coordinate 136,979 of QXDR01000087.1, read as the reverse complement.
CTGTACAGGCTGCCAGAGTCCATGCCTTCCATCGAGAATCTCAAGCCACGTGGTCCGTGCTTCTGCAGAGTCTGCCGGCAAGCGATACGCCAGGAGTGCTTTCGTAGCGTTGGCCGCGCCAGTCTGTGGATCGAGGTCCGGGATGAGTCGGACGAGTCGGGAACGCAGGTCGCCGACACTGACGGAGCCAAGAACACGTAGAATCTCAGAGGTACTGCCGCCGTTGTCACTGACGGGGAGGATATACGTCACGGCATCGGTCAAGGTGGCCAGGGGCTCGACGAGGGCGTTGCCGCCGCTGCCGCCACTGAGCACGACGATGCGAGGGCTCTTGCTCTTGCTCTTGGCTTTGGCTTCCGGCGTGTTCATAGATAAAAGAGAGCGACGTGATTAGAGAATGAGCGTATCAAGCAGCAAGGAGCAAAGCTAGAGCGCAAAGCAAGAAGAAGGATGTGGTGGTGATGGTTTATAATCTAGAACGCTACAGATAAGCTTAAGTAGCCCGACACATTTTAAAGCTTCTCCTCCTTGAGCGCGTGCTTGACTAGTCTTGTTAGCATCCTCAGGACTACTGGCTGAATCCTTACAGAACGAAAAGTACGGCGTGACACCGTCTTCGCGGTAGTTGAGCAATGCCACCATACCGTCCGGGTTCATCGACTCGCCCGTGTAAAACTCATAGTCGTTGAAGTTACCAAGGACCTTCTTGACAAACGTCGCGGCACCCTTCTCAAACGCAGCCACCGACTCGGCGTCGTTCTCCTGGAGGTGGGCCTTGATCTTCTTCATGTAGGCCTTGATGTAGGTCATGTAAGACTTCTTGTCAAATGAAGTCTGGCACAACTTGAAGGAGTAGACAATGTTGTTGACCTTCTCCTTGCTGTCATCGGTTCCCTCGTCCGCCTCCTCGGCCGAGGCATTGGCACCGATATCGACATTCTCACCGCCGACTTCGACCATGGCACATTCAGCCTCGTAGATGACGCCGTCTTTGAGTTCGAGGTCGTAAGCGTCCGAGATGAGCTCGTCGCCAGAGATGACGTCCTTGTAGAGAAGCATAGTTGAGTAGAAAGAGTGGTTGGAATAGGGTGTCTTTGTCCCAGCCCATGCTTAAGATTGATATTTTTTCTGCTGCCGAGTCGGGTGCACGTGATTTGGACGACATGCATGCCAGAGACGACCACGAACAGGGGGAGAATATGTCTAATGTCTGATGTCTAATGTATAATGTATCATGAATAATGTCTCATGAATACAGACAAGAATTAGAATCATGAATATGGATGATGAATGAATGCTCGCTATCGCACACGCTTACTATGTCGCACCTGGGAAGGCGACGCCGAAGGAGCCAAAACGGCCGCACCCACCAGGGACCGTTTCCGATGTGGCTCGGAAGATGCACCTGACGCTTGCATACTACCCAACCCATCGTCCTCGCCACTCAGCAGTGGACTCGCCAGGAGACTGCCGCGTGATTTCTGAAAAGTTTGTGAAGCCGGTCTGGCTTGTGGCGTCTGTATCGGCGAAGGCGACGGCGTCCTCAGTCCTGGTCCCAGTCCCGGTCCCTCGCCCGATCGCGCCTGTCCCTCTTGCAGCCCAAAGAACCCATCCTCAATCGTCCATGCACCGCCTTCAAACGCATCATAAAAGTCACTTGCCAAAAACGGCGCCTGTTTGACACCACACCCACCTTGCACATGGACAAGATGCGCGCGGTCGGATTGAAAGACCATATGGCAGGCATCACACATTCTCGGATGACGATGTCGTGCGCGCTGCGCGGCAGCGGGTGGCGAAATGGGCATCATGTTGATAAACAGGTCCGCTGTTGGTAAACTAGCACTGCGTGGCCCGCCGCGTCGTCGATCATAGACTTGCTGAACGGCAGCGCGTGCATCTTCACCTGAAGCGAGCACCAGACCGTCGTCGGTCCCCGTGAGGGGCTGTGAGGGACTGCCATCTTCAACAGAACTGAGTGGACTCGTCATCTCCAAGCCGCTTTCGGGACTATCCCAGAGGGATTCTGGTGTTTGCATGGCGGCTGAGCCACGCATCATGGATGGCGACACGAATTGATAGCCATAGCGATTGCTATGGCTGTCGCCAAGGCAGGCATCCGTGGTCAGGGGTGTCAACGGCGTTGTCGACAGGAAAGGTCCATCCGTCTGTTGCGACAAGGAATGTGACTGCATCGGCACTGGCATGGACAACCCTTCAACGCCACTGCCAACACTGGATAAACTACCACGGCCGAGAGAGAGGGTATGCAAAGGTCGCGTGACAGACACGTCGCTACCGGCAAACGACGCCATACGCCGCATGGCTTCACCACGCATACCGCCGCCACTGCTACTGTTGACATCAAACGTCGCTGTCGAGGGGGAGAGAGCATCGACATCATGTTGCAAAGCCGCTTGTCCTTCTGCGCCAATCACGAGCGATAAAGACAGACCGCGGGCACGAGGCGGTGGCCGTGATGGAAAGGCATCCATCGTCGGTGGATTCGGTCGATGACCCGTGAAAGAGGCCAACGTCGTGGTAGAGCGTGCTGATTGCGAGCGTGGCAGGGGACGGCGTCGACGACTTTCGGAACCAATGGCGGCAGCGACAGCGACAGAGCGACCTTCATTGGAACTGCCGGATGAAATAATCGAACTGGCTCGATCACGCGGCGAGATGGCCACCGCGTCCATCGCCGTCTGCGGATTGCCTATCATGGCGCTCAACGAAGGCGAAAGCAGACGACCATCAAGACTTGTATTGTTCCAGGCGAGGTCTGGCGTCGCAAGGCCGAACGAGGGTGAGCGCAGTGCTTGCGAATGAGTGTAGAAGGGCGCCGGTAAGGTGATACTGCGCGGGCGTGTCGCTGAACCTGGTCGTCGCGGCGGATGACTTGCTTGACTAAGGTTGCCGGTAGGGCCTTTGACGCGGGTACTAGAACGCGCGTTGCTCGATGCACCATTTTCTCCCTCGAGACGATGGCGCGCCTGGCGACCGGCTGTCGTTTGTAGTTTCTTGACGGGGACTGCAGCGGGTGTCGTTGACTGTGTCGTATCCATGCAAAAAGACCAAGGGCCAGCGTCGGCCATGGTTGCTCGATGGTAGGTAGGGATAGCGAACGTGTACAGTTGAGAAATGGAAGGCCCGAATGCGGTCGACAGAGGACCGCGTTGCTACAGCGGAGATTCTGCTGGGGGCAAGAGCCTAGCGGAGAAGAACGAGAGACGAGGCCCACGGCTTTGCAAAGAAGGTATACGTAGAGCGTTTGTCTGATAAAGAGTGTGTGTTGGTGCGGATGACCTTTTACCTAGTCTCGGTCGAGGTCAAGGAAGATGACGGGCCCCTAGCGGAGAAGGATTAAGATTGCGGGCCTCTATGCGATGGATCATGGAAGCCTATGGCTGTCTATGTAGACGGTAGGCTGTCCCTACTGACAATCAGTGCGAGTGTCTCTTGCCCAAATCAACTAGGCAAGAGCCCGCAGCCTTCTCTCTTCTCTTTCTTTGAACTCTTCTTTCTGTCGGCCACATGTCTGGCTAGCTAGGTACTTATCTTCCTACTGCAAGTCTGCAACGTCCCACCTGCATCGGCTGCCAACGGTCGCAAGTTGCTAGACAATTGCGCATATGTGGAATCATTGTGGATATTGCCAGTCGCGCTCGTTGGATGCGCCGAACGCGAATTTAGATGCAGCGAGCGAATGATTTGATTGGATGGCTAGGGAGGGAGCCTTGGCATGAATCGGGTGGCTCATGCATCATGCACCGTCCTGCAGGCTGCAGCCGTTGAACGGTTCATCTGGAGGGAGGGTAGGTAAAGTAGGAAGAGGAATCAACAGCCGCCATGGGCCTATGGGCTATGGCCTATTGGTCTACTGTCCATGGATCCCTAGTGCAGAACCCGCGATAAGAGCTCGTCCTCGGCCCGGCGACTGCAACCTTGGAAAGACGACAGACTGCAACAAGCTGAACCCGATTGGCATCCCCGGCTAATGATAAACCTTATCTTGACGCTCGAGACGCTGCAGGCGAGGGCGAGGGCGAGGGCTAGTCTAGGACCTGGAACACAGCAGCCGTCGTTCATTGCATGACGCTAGCAGGATACACTATCATACAGACCAAGCTCTTCTTTTTCAAATCATCCAAAGAGACAGTGCTCATCTTTGTCTTTGCTCATCATCATCCGCATCCTCATCGTGATCAAGAGCCCCAAACTCGCCATCGTCCTGACCCATAGCAAGTCCATCCTCCGTTCCATAGCCCTTGTCTGTGCCCCTGCCAACGCCTGCCAATTGCAATGCCCGCCGCAACGTCTGAACCAGCCGCTGCGCCTGCGCCAACTCTGTTGTCCGTTGCGCCAACTGTGCCAACGCCTCCCGTCGCTCCCCTTCCGCCACAGCGACTCGCGCTTCCGCCTGCTGCACACGGAGACTGTCGCGTTGTTTGGCCTGATCACAGGTACACCCTGGCACAACCGTATCCACACTCATAGTGCGAACATGTCGGCCGTCACCGCCAAGTTCATGCAATACGGGCGGCGGTTTCAATGGACTACTGTCGAGAATTGTGTCGAGCAAGACACGGCCGCCGCTCGTCGTTGTCGGAGCCATCATGGTTGTCTCGTCGAGACTGTGCCGCCAGGTATAGTCCTCTGAACCGCGTCGAGACCGCAAACGTCCTTCACCTGTATCGTCCTGCTCTTGCATCCCTTGAGCCTCGACGCCCATCAAGGTGTCCAAAATCGGTACAATCGCCGACCAATGCGCAATCAACATCTCGACCACCTTAGCCGCCTGCTTCGCTTGTAGAACGGCTTCCTCAATCTGTGTCGAGGCATCCGACTGAAATGAATAGTCACTGCGTGAAGGGGACGCTGAGCGTACATCATGGCTTGTCCTGCGACCACCACCGCCGCCTCCCGAGGTGCTCGGTGTCGTGCAACGATAGCCAGAGGCAAAGACGCCGTGTGTCCCTAGACAAGCAGGCGCAAAAACAATACCGAGTGTCTTGCCAGTCATGTAGCCGCGTTCTTGTACCAGTCCTTGCGTGGTTGTCGTCGTTGACGTTGTTGGTGACAGGATTGACTCAGTTGCTTGGAGTGCTGCCGATTGTTCAGCAAGTGCGGCGAGAAATCCGAGTTGAAGCTGTAGAATGGCACGTTGTAACGGATCTTGCATGTCCAAAAGCGTTTCTGCCATTTGCCGCGCGCTCTGCCGTTCAACAGGCTCCTCACTTTGCTCTTGCAAATCGAGCAAGATGCCCTCGCCGAGCAAGCCGCCTGGCATCATGGTGAGGAATTTTTTGACGAGCGAGGCAACATCATGCACCGACAAGACTTGATCACCCGGTAAAGGCACGTCCGCCAACGGTCCCCTGGATGCGCCATCCGAGAAATGCTCAGCCAAGATGCGGCCGATGGCATTCGAGCCACTGACGCGAAACAAACCTGGTGTCGCCAGTGCGCCATGTTCAAGTAGGTAGCAAAGGCAGAGATCCACAATCGAGGGTACTTCCAGATGGCGTGAAGCCGTGACCAGATGCGGTGGTAGCATGGCGCCTGCAAACGAAGCAAGGCCACCTACTTCGGCCGCTTGTGCAGGCGTGCACCCCAGGATCTGCCTCGGCCCCACCGTCGCAGAGCCTTCAGGTCCAGTAATAGAGGTGACGGAAATAACCGAGGCGACCGACCGTTTTCGTAGAAACGGATTACTTCCGCGATGTGCGGCCGCTTGGTTTGCCTTTTCGAGGGCCGTGTCGATTTCTTTAGAGACGATCGAACGGTTTGAATTGCGACGGAGGCGTTCGAACCAACGGCCTGGGGTCGGTGCATGACTGCCATGCGACGACGAGAGCGAGACGGCGTCGCCGTTGTTGCCGGGGCCACCGGAAGCACTGCGTCGCGGTGCATTCACCGAAAACGGATCCGTCGGTCCAAAGCCAAGCTGTGACGCAGATCGACGCGGCAAGATGCCCGAGCCGTCGTCCATCACCGAGCCAAGCGCATGAATATCGAGACTCGAGACGGCCTGTCGACTGTGACCGAGATCGTTGCCATAGCCGCTGTTGCTGTTGCTATTGCTATGGGAAGCGGGCCGGGCGCCCGAGAGATGAAGACGCGCGGAGACGGATTCGAAAGAGTTGCGCAGGTCGCGTGGGACTGAGGAGAGGCGTCTCGAGAAGCGCGAAGAGGGTTGACTGGGTCGGGCTGGGTCCTCCTGGCCTAGCGACATGGCCTTTTTGGTGCGCAAACGTTGAAGAGAATGTTGATAAAGAGGGATTTACGATATACAGATGAGCTCTTTAGCGATGCCTATGCGATTGAATAATCTTGTGCCAGGTCTTTCTATGGACTGAGTCTTAAGGTTTGTATTTTGGGTGGAGTTGTTTGCCGCTCTGGTCATCGCACGGGGAAATGCTGATGCTATAGCGACCCCTGGCAAGCTGGCAAGACAACCCTGAAAGAGAGAAGAACTAAAGTCGGAGGAGGCTAGGAGGGGGTATCATAGAGAGACAGACGGCGATAGGCTTGCTGCTTGGGATCCACGCTGAACTCAAGCTCTTCTGTCGTGATCGAGTCGTAAAACTTGTACACCATCATCATCGCGAGCAGAGTACAGCCAGTCGCCACAAACGTGCCATCGAGGTAGTGGCCTGACGCAAGGCAGATGGCGTTTGAGGCGGTATAAAGAACAATCTGGCCGGCAAGGAAAAAGACAAGACCAAAGAAGAGGTTGCCGAGAGCCCAGTACTCTTTGACTTTGGTGCAGAGCAAGACGACTTGCATGACGGCATAGCTAGCGATGAAGAAGCCATTCAGAGGTCCAAGGAGTAGAAAGAGCGGCAAGGTTGACAAGGGCGATAGATTGAGCCAGCTGTGAGCGACCGACACGGTGACAGCAAAGACGGCACCGCCAGAGACAGAAGCTGCCGCCAAGATGGTCGACAAGAGCGTCCAGGTGCCATCTTCCTTCCATCGGAAGCCAACGAGTCCCGTTGCCACAAGACAGACCACGACTGCCTGTCCGAAAGCGAGCTGTATAGCGACAAGCCAAGGAAAAGCGTCACTGGCACGTGTCACGACACCGGCATCCAAGCAGAGCGTCAAGAAGGTCCAGGTCATGTAGACGATCAGAAGGAGTAGAAACTCGCGGCGTCCGACGGCTGCGTATTGGCGACGCACGTTGAAGAGCATGAGCGTACTGAGCGCGAGCGCTAGGAGATGCAAGAGGGCGGTCGCTGTGGCGCATTAGCATCTGTGTAGAGAGAAGTGCTGTCCTACGGCCTTCATGAAGAAAGGTGTTGGCGAAGAGAGCGACGCGTGCATAGCAGACGGGGACGATGCCAGGCTCTTGCGATACGTCCTGAGAGAGTAACAGACAGACGGGTAAAGGCGCCGCTTGGCAGAGCGTTCTCAAGATTGAAGCGGATGAAGGCATGACTTAGTCTAGAAAGAAGCTCAAGGCGCTGCGACGAAAGTAGCTCACTGTGCAAGGAGGTGTTTCGAGCAGGGTGCTTGGACCGTCGACCCGTAGCGACACGAAGAACCTGCTATGGTCTTGGCAAGCATGCCGATGGTCAAGTCTGCAGTCTAGCTACATCAAAAGTCTTCAGCTGTAGCATTTGAGGCGAGTATCCTGGGCATGGAGAATGCGCGCAGCCGTGTCAGCCGCAGCCATGTCACAGCTCTGAGCCCACGGGGCCAAGATGATTTGGATGCACTTGGAACAGCAGATGTGACGGCTGACTCAGAGCAAGGATATCATCAGCATCGTTGCAATTGCAATCCATTCGACTTGCACCCAAATAGATGACGCGATGGGCTATGGGTCATGACGCCTCAACGATGCGATGCGCTGATTGCCATGCCGATCCTCCTGATGTACCTATTGTCGAGCTAGGTAGTCTAGGTAGCCTGCGCAAGTACGGGTATATGTCGGACCATTGTCGGCCCTGATCTCAAGATGCGCGACCCTGGCCACGGCGGCGGTCATCAGCTAGGCAGCTTTTCAAGTTCCAACTTCCAAGTTGCGAATTGCAAGTTAAGGTGCAGCGCCACGATCGGCGCCGGTAGCTATAACAGACTGCTAGGCTAGCTATAGTACTAGCAGACTAGCCCATTTTTACTCTCAATTCTCGGTCCTCAGACTATGAGCATGTCGATATCCGCTGATAGTCTGATAGCCTGATACAGCTGCCGAGTCAAACGTGAGTCGAGTTCCAGCTCAGTTACGTAACTTATGTATATTGCGGTTGATCCGCTGCGGATGCGGCTATTTTAGTCGCCGGTCAGGGCCAAGGACTCAGCTTGCATGCAATTGTCATTCATTCAAAGACGACAATCTACTGCAGAAGTCTACGCTGACTCGCTGAGTCGGTGACTCTACAGGCTATAGCTACCGAAGACAAGTTTGCGTTTTCAGGGTTACGGGATCGGCGTTCGGCCTCATGATCAAAGCTCATCATGCGCATGCTTCAGGCAACGGGCCCGGTCTATGTACACGGCCGCGGAATCTGCAACAGATGCTGCTGTGAAAACATGTATACGACAGAGTCCGTGCTACGGACCATGCTGCCGACTGCCAAGGAGGAGCAAGGAGCTGTACGAGGGGACGCATAGTCGCATACGCTTTAGGAGCCTTCACGGCGGACCCGCAGGCTGTATCTCGAACATGTCCATTCAATGGGTCTTTATTGTCAAGTCGCAATGTGCGTGTCTTCTGCCTCTTTGGGGGGTCTTTGATTCTATGCTTGTGGCTGGCTAGATTGCGTAGCATGGCAAACTACTGTAGCAGGCTACTAGCGGCTCAGTGTAGCCATGCTAGCGCTGCAATGCAGCTGCATGTTGGCAATTGGTATTGTAATTGTGACCGGGAGTCCGGAGCCGGCTGTCTTAAGCTTGGACGCAATGGACGGCTCAGAAAGAGTGAGCGAGCGCTGCACAAATTACAATGCACTCTGTCCTTTCTAGCCAAGTTCTAGGGCTCCCTAGCTAGGTAGTCTCCGACGCTCCGTAGCTTTGGAAAGTTGGTTCTCTCGAATATGGACTCTGGAGTCTGGACTCTGGACCTTCGCCGCGGACAAAGCACCATGAAAAGATGAAAAGTCTCAGGCGGCAAGTCGCGTTTTGCCTGCAAACGAGACCGGTACCACAGGCCGGCGCCGCACGCGCGAGCCCAGGTTCTCCGCTACGAATCTACAGATTCTACGCTTACGATCCAATAGCGGAACTTAATATCAGCTTTCGAGCAAAAGACGAGATCCGTCTCGACTCTCAGACTCCGTCATCCGCATTTACCAACAGCTAGCCAAAGTCACTCGTTACGTACTAGCATCTACGTCGTAGGGGATCGTCGACATGACGTGCTTTCTTGCCGGATTGGTACCTAGTGAAGTATCCGTGATATGTGTACTAGGCGTGCACAAACGCGATGCTCATCGAAATCTCAGGAGAGCTTGAGACCTAGAGAGAGGGGGCCTAGGCTTGAGCAGCTGGGTTTGCGATCTTCATTTCGTACAATTCTCACATTTCTCTTGACGTCGTTGACTCGTTGTCTCGTCGAAATCGGAAAAAGTCATCGGAGTCGGATAGGGTCGAGGACGAAAGTATGAATCGGTGAGGGGGTTGTTCGCTGTTTGGCAGTGTTTGCTCTTCCGGGGTGGGCTTGGCGTGGCTGCCTTGGACAGAGATCATCACTGATTCATCAGTGTCATCACTCCATGCCAGACTGCCAGTGCCACTGCCAGACTGCCAGACAGTGCCAGTGCCACTGAACCTTGGAACGGTCCCGCACTTGCAAGATCGAGGGCACCAAGCGAATCGGACTGCCGCCCATCTTTTTCATCTTCTGGACCACCCTGGCCCACACGCGTGCCCTTTTATTTTTTTTCTTCTTTCTTGCCCAAAATGCTGCCCGAGTCATTGACCCTTGTGACTTGTCCAAAGGACCAAAAGGACCAAAGCTTGTGATCAACGCTGCGCTTGCTGCTTGTGACAGATTACGGCCGAAGCGCGCATGCTTTTTTGTTGCTTGGGCCTGCCTGGCAGTGCACCAAATCACCGCTTACGCTTACACCGTTACACTTACACGTCACGCTCCACGCTTGTGACCATCGGCTTGGCCCGTGGCCCGTAGCCCGTAGCCCAGAGTCCAGACATTGTTGTGCCAGTGCCACACGGACAACAGGCTCAGCCCAGGTCAAGGCTCAAGACACTGACAGGCGCTCTTACTCAGTCACTCAAAAAGTCTGGGCAAAAGAGAATCTGTCTCTCGGGCTGGACGGGACCCACGGGACCGGCAACTTGTCACACATTTGCTCGCTCCCGTCGCTCATCAAAGGCTCATCTGCGTTGAGCATCTGCTGCAGATTGAAACGCGCAGAAACAAAGTGACACGCATGCAGCTTGGCTCCACCCTGCACGATCGCTAGTGCTCTCTTTCTTTGCAATTGCTTGGCTTTGAATAAGGGCCGCTTCGTCACCCTTCTACCTACGCACCTACTCCCTACCTCTATCCTCCTCGACGTCCTCCTCCCTCTCTTCTCATCCTACCCGAAGCAACAATCGGCCATTTCAACTCTTGGCACAAGTTGGTTGCATCCGGAGAATTGTCATTGGTCATCCGTGACAACTGCGCACGCACCCTTCTTCCTTCCCATTGTCGACGCTTCGCAAAGTCACGCGGCGCGGCGCTCTTGTTCTTTTGTTTGCTCGTGGCTTGGCGAGAACAGAACCTATCGGCGGCAACACGATCCGCACGATCCGCACGATTTGCGACCATACACTCGACTTTGTCAGGGGCCTTCTCACCGTCTCTAGTCGGTGTTGAGACGCGAACGCTTCAATTCTCATTCCGACGTTTCAGAGTCTTGGCGCGACCTCCGACCATCGAACGCACGCCTTTTGCTGCTCTAGCGCGATCCAAACGCGGCGTGTGTTGGCATCGATCTAAACAGTCAATCTGCTAGCTGTGCGCAACCGACTCCACACCTCTTTCCCTCTCGCGACAAACGTCATCCTCCTCAACCTTCTCATAAGCGGTATTTGTTGAGGCTTTGACCTGAAGCAACATTCAACGAGAACCCCTGTATCTCGGCCGAACCATCGACAAGCACATCTCGCGTATTACCTCATCTCGCGAGTGACGTCTTTCAACGCGTGCCAGCTTATCATCTGCGACGTCGCGGAACAAAGCCCGCCTTCTGTTGTGTGTCGCTTTGTGCCAAGGCTGGCCCAAGACCCGCCCTTTCTCCTTGCGCGACAAACAGTAGATCAACCCTTGCTCTGACGCCTTGAGAATCAAAGAAGCTCGCGCGACAAACAAAAAGAGAGCAACAGGAACGCCTCTCCCAGACAAGCTGCGCTCATTTGCCCGGCTAGAGTGCCCAAATTAGGTGAAGCGCAAAGCCGATTTGTCCATCTGCCGATACGACCCAGAGTGTCTTGGCTTGCTTGACAAACACAAGCAGCAAAAAGCTCGATTCCTACAGGTGCGAGGCAGCAACACAACACGCCCCAGACACGCAACACATCAGACCCTTTCGCTTCACATTTTTTTTTATCTGAACACCCTGTCGCGTTTTACATTGGAGGCATCGTCCGGCATTTCCGTCTTCTTCTCTTCTCTTCCTTTTTAATAGGCGACCAGGACCTTCTTCTTCCCTTTTGCCCATCTCTGAGTTTTGCTTCAGCAGTCAACCACCTGTTGGCGCAACCTCTCTAGACTTTCAAAGCAAAGCAACACCGCATCGCCTACAAGAGGCCTCGTCATGCCGCGTTTTGGACTAGCCACGCCTCCATACAGTGCCGACGATCAGCGCCGCTTTCCAACTGCGCAAAAGACGATGGAATCCTATGCCGCGTCTGCCAATCCAGATGCCGCCGTTGCCGATTTATGCGCTCAGGTATGCTTGCCGCCCCTCTTGAACAGAAAATGCTAATACCCAAGACGGTCTGCTTTTTGTGGTTTGAATCGTTGCCGACCCTGAATGAAGCCGCCACGATTGGCTTCACCAACACCCGTGTGCCGTCGCCCGACAGTTTCGCCAAAGCCGACTTTGTCAAGTGGACCAAGAATGTCTTGCACACGACGCAAGTCTCCACCAATGTTGTCATCCTCGCCATGCTCTACATCTTTCGACTCAAGTTGGCAAACCCCGGCGTCAAGGGCAAAGCTGGCAGTGAGTTTCGATTGTTGACGGTGGCGCTCATGCTTGGCAACAAGTATCTCGATGACAATACCTATACCAACAAGACGTGGTCTGAAGTGACGCAAATCAACGTCAAGGAGATTCATCTCATGGAGGTTGAGTTTCTCTCCAACATGCGCTACAGCCTGCTTGTCACGGTCGAAGCGTGGCAAGAATGGTTGCTCAAGATTAATGCCTTTGTGCAGTACCAGCACCGACAACAGCAACAGCAGCAGCAACAACCGGGTCTTCTTCTCAATGTCCCTCAACAAGGTCCCGGTGTCGGCCTGCCATCGCCGCCCATGCTCTACGAGTTTCATCCGCTTCATCCCTCAGTGCACCTCCCGTCTAGCTCGATGCACCTGTCGCATGGCCTACAAACGACAACGACACGGAAACGCAGCTTTGAAGAGGATCCAAGTATCATGCTGCCGCCTGCCAAGGTAATTTCATTGCCAACGACACCACGCAGGACCTTTGCAATGACGACCCGGTCGCGCATGCAACCACTGCCGAGTGATCGCCTAGGCGCTAGTCAAGCGACCCATCATCGACGCCAGCAATCGCTTGCGCAAGAACATCAAAGTCAAGCCCACGAACAAGGTCACCCTCTTGGGTCTGGACCGATTCGCAACAATGGGGTTAGTCTCGCTGCTGCTCGACAGGGTGCCTTTTCACATCAAAGCAGCCATAGTGGCGGCAGTAGCAGCAGTCACCAGGGTGGTGCATTCCCCAAACAACTGTCGTTGCCGCCGCTGCATCTGTCTGCCTATGGCAACCCTCACAATACTGCCAAACAACGCTCACCGATGCAACACAGTCGTGCGCATTCCTTTGTCACTTCTTCAGGCGGTCTTGCTCCTCTTACAGGCACCAGCAACAGCAATGGCAATGGCAATGGCATGACGGGATCACCCACGGGGAGTAGTGCCTCGCGCTTCTCACTCGACTCGTCTGCTTTTTCTCATCTACCGTTGGCTCAGCATGCGAACGCCGGTGCCGGCGGACATGCAAGTGGTACGGCGACACCGACGACGGTTGCCATGCAGCATCGTCATTCGCCTTATGGACCGGTGTATGGTGTGCAGCGACTGGTGTGGCCGTTGCCGCAGGTGAGTGCGACGCAGATGGGTCGCATGGCGGTTGCCCAGCAGCAGCAACAACAACAGCAGCAACAGCAACAGCAACAGCAACAGCAACAGCAACAGCAACAAGCTTGGTGGCAGGCTGGACGTGTTCCGCCGCAGCAGCTGGTCTATCAAACGCTCGGTGTTGGTGAGCAATCTGTGGCTGCTGTTCGACATGGCGTGTTGCCGCAAGTTCCTGGCAAGCAAGCTTCGTGGCCGCAGCAGCAGCAGCAGCAGCAACAGCAAGGACAAGGACAGTCTATGGCGCCCGTCTTGCCGTCACAGCAGCATTTGCGGCAATGAAATTGATGAACCCTTTTTGATGAGAAATAAAACGAATCACGGCAGATGGGAGGATGCGTACTACAAGTGCCAGTCCTTCAATGTCATGTACAGAGCAAATACCTAGCATAGCCCATGTTTTTGAAAACCATGAAAGAGACCATCCATCGCTGCGTCGCTGCATCGCACATACTGCTTGCTGACATAAGCCTCGAAAGAATTTTAAACTTGCGACGACTCTCATCGTATTCATAGGATACCTACAGAGCTACAAGAACATCTCTCTCGAAGCTTGCTATAAACATGTCGAGAACGGTCCTCGGCCTCGTTCGCCAGGTTGTTCAGGCTACTAGGCCAGGTAAGCTTTTCCCTCATGCTTGCATCTCGATCGCAGCGTAGAAGAACTGACGCTCTAGTCACCCTGAGCTGTTCGCGACCCGGCGCCCTCCGCAGTTACGCCACCTTTGACCGTTCCAAGCCGCATCTCAACGTATGCGCTCTATGCTCTTCTGGAACAAGAGACTGACTTGCAGATTGGCACGATTGGTCACGTCGACCATGGCAAAACCACCTTGACGGCTGCCATCACGAAAGTGCTTGCTGAAAAAGGTGGCGCCAGTTTTATGGATTACAACCAGATTGACAAGGCTCCTGAAGAGAAGGCGCGTGGTATCACGATTGCTACGGCGCATGTTGAGTATTCAACTGACAAGCGCCACTATTCTCACGTTGACTGTCCTGGCCATGCGGATTACATCAAGAATATGATTACCGGTGCTTCACAGATGGATGGTGCGATTATTGTCGTGTCGGCGACGGATGGACAGATGCCTCAGACGCGTGAACACTTGCTCTTGGCTAAACAGGTTGGCGTGACGCATCTTGTCGTCTTCATCAACAAGGTGGATGCTGTGGATGATGAAGAGATGCTTGAGCTGGTTGAGATGGAGATGCGCGAGTTGCTCGGCACCTATGGCTATGATGGCGATGCCACGCCGATCATCATGGGTTCTGCTTTGGCTGCGCTTGAAGGACGGGATGCCAAGATTGGTGCCGAAGCCATTGGCAAGCTCATGGATGCCGTGGACTCGCACATCCCTCAACCGAAACGCGACCTCGACAAGCCCTTCTTGATGCCCTGTGAGGATACCTTCAGTATCTCTGGACGTGGTACCGTCGTGACCGGTCGCGTTGAACGTGGCTCTCTCAAGAAGGGCGCTGATGTCGAGATTGTCGGCTTTGGTGCCCCGATCCGAACAACCATCACCGGTGTCGAGGCGTTCAAGAAGGAGTTGGATGCCGCTACGGCCGGTGACAACTGTGGTCTTCTCCTGCGTGGTATCAAGCGCGAACAAGTCCGTCGCGGCATGGTCATTGCCTTGCCTGGTACCGTCAAGGCGCACAAGAAGTTTTCAGCGTCCTTTTACATCTTGACGAAAGATGAAGGCGGTCGCCGTACAGGCTTTGCAGACCACTACCGTCCGCAAATGTTTATCCGTACGGCCGACGTGACGATTGTGTTGACACGCAAGGCGGGTGCACCGGAAGGTGAGTTGATTATGCCGGGTGACAATGTGGACTTGGAGTGTGAGTTGGTGCACCCGATGGCGATTGAGACGGGCAGCCGGTTCACGATTCGCGAGGGTGGCAAGACGGTGGGTACGGGTCTTGTGAGTGCGTTGCATGATTAGTCTGGCTCTATGCTATCTAGTCCAGCTCTATCGTATGCTATGCTATCTAGTTCATCTCTTCTCTCTAGCTCTAGCTCTAGCTCTTGCTCGTTGCCATGTCCCCTTCCTCGCTCAAGACACCAAAACAACCAACAAGCGGAACAAGAACAAGAACAACCAAAGGAGAAGCCAACCCCCTTGCTCCCAACCAGCTACCCACTCCTAGCACGCGTCCCAAGTAAAGTCGCAAGGGTAGTCAATAGCCCGTCTGAACCACCAAAGCATAAGGACACACTCTATACCTGATTGCACTGCTTGTTCTATATTCTATACGGAAAACCACCCTACAACACATACCCAGCCATGACCGCCACGCTACAAATCGGCAGGCGCGAGCACAAGCAAGGCCTTCAGGCAGCAGCTGACCATGTCTTGGGTGCCAAGCGCGTCCTCTTCGTCTCTGGCGCCGGGATCTCTTGCAGCGCAGGTCCGTTCCTTTCCTCTAAAGCCATATTGAAAACAGAGCGCTAATCAGCTAGGCATCCCCGATTTTCGCAGCTTGCACGGCCTCTATCAGACCCGGCCGGGTGAGACAGAGAGCGAGAGCAGCAGCAGCAACAAAAAAAAGGCGCGCGATACGCAAGTCCGTGGCAAAGACCTCTTTGACGTCTCTCTCTTCAATAACCCCGAATCCACGGCACAATTCTACAAGTTTATGGCTGAACTGCGTCACAGTACCGGCCGTGCCAAGCCGACACCGACACACAAGTTTCTCGATTTGCTCAAGCAACAGGGCCGTCTCATGCGCGCCTATACCCAAAACATTGACGGTCTTGAAAGCCGAAGCGGTGTTTTGAGCATGCAACCGATGCCTCTATCCCAAAACGACGTGATTCAATTACATGGCGACGTGCATACCCTCAAATGTATGCTCTGCAACACAAAAGCCGACTATACGCCCACCTACGAGCAACACTTGATTCGCGGTGAAGCACCGGACTGTGCGCTGTGTCTTGACAAGGCCGAGACGCGCGCGGCACATGGCAAGCGTGCGATTGCAGTCGGTACCTTGCGGCCTGATGTCGTTTTGTATGGCGAGACGCATCCCTACGGTGACGCCATTGCGACCGCTTGTGCACGCGATGCCCGGCGTAAACCAGACTTGTTGTTGATTGCCGGCACCTCTCTCAAGATTCCAGGTCTCAAACGGCTCGTCAAGGATTTTGCAAAACAGGTCCATGCCGCCGGCGGTCAAGTGATTTTTGTCAACTTGACACCCCCAGCGACGGCGGAATGGACGGGCGTGATTGACACGTTTGTGCAAGGCGCAAGTGATGACTTTATTCGATTGATGCGGTTGCAACGGCCTGCCTTCTTCAAGCAGCAGACGACGTTGGAGACAATCCCGTTGCCGAGGGTCAAGGGTCTTTCCGTGCATGGCAAAAGGCTCGGTCGACCACCGAAGCAAACCTCAGACTTGCCGCGCGAGAAGCGTAAAAAGTCAACACCTGCGCCGGCTCCGGTCTTGGTCAGTTACCCGACACCGCCCGCATCCGAGCAAACGCCTACCGAATCCGACTACAGCGCCACAAGCCCCGGCATCGCTCTGCCAATCGAATCTGAAGAAGAGACACGGCCTTGTACAGCGACACGGATGCGTCGCAGTGCCACGATGGATTCGATTTCCACCTTGTCGAGTATCGGCGATCGCAGTTTTGCAGCTGAAGAAGAGGCGTATGCGGCGCGGATGGCGGATTTGTTTGTCGATGGCGTACGCATGCCTCCTGCTGATTTGATCAGAACGCCCGCTGATGCTGATGCTGATGCTGAGGCTGCAGCACAATATCTGACACCGCCTTGCTCACAAGACCTCATCACAGGCTGTGTGGCGACACAAACGTGCTTGCCGCTTGATGAAGAGACGTGGCCCACGTTTGATGTCTTGGAAGACAAGGAGAACTGGGATCCATTGCATGAAAGTGAATGCCTACGTCAGGGCCACAGCCACAGCTTGCAAAAGAATACATTGGCGGCGGGTATGCAGAAATGGACACCGCCGCCACGCAAGAGAACGGCCGAGGAGATGCGAATTGGGTTTCTACTCAATACTGACAAGGCGCGTGGACAGCCTGTCGATGCAGCGACGATGGAAGAGGGCGAGACGCACCTGCCGGCGCCGAAACAGCCTTGTTTTGAACAGGCGCGTGCCATCACTTTGTCGACCCAGCGAACGATGATGACGACGACGATGGCGGCTGGGACGTGTTCGCGTCGGGTGGCGACGATGGTGGTCTTGCCGAGTCGTAGAAGTTTGCGGCCTCGTGCATAGCGCTCTTGTGCGATGGCTCGACGCCAGAAATTAAGACTTAGAATGACTCGAGAAACGGAGACTGTACACTATCTGCTAGCCGTTGACGAAGCCTTGTACTACTCCTCTTGATTGACGGACATATTCACACTGATTGGATGGATGTGAGTCGACATCAGGTTTGCAGATGAGCCGACAGATGAGCGGATTTCAGGAGAGCCCCTGGTGGCAAACATCCGCAATGACCATGCATCTCTGATCGAACGCGTACTTGATGTATTTTTTCAACGAGACCTCGATTGTCCTCTGTGACTGGCTCAGAAGCATCCTCGTGGACCCAATTTCGCTCAATCGACACACAAAGCAATCTCGTCTTGCTGACCCCTGAAGCTTGAACACTCAGGAGTCATCAGACGCGGTGCAGGTCTCTTTGCACCAGACTAGTGCAAAATAGGCAAAACGGAAGCAAGCCCGGGCGGGCGAGCGACTTGCCATTCGACACCCTTGTCCTGACACGCCTGCTTTGCAAAACCCCTCCAAATCACACTCTTTTGACCGGCTCGCAACAAGAACGTCCTGTTCGCTGCCAGTTGCAGGAACGTCCTTTCATTCTCACAGACGTGCCGGGGCATGGGCCGATCGACATCGTTTGCAAACACTTGCAGTCGAGATGCGCAAAACCTTCTTGTTTGGTCCCATCACCCTCCATTCTCCCAATCTGCCTTTGCATCTTGCAAACGTATACAAGCGACGTTTTTTCCCTTCTTGCTCTTCATTTCGCTTCTCTGGACGGCTGAGGCAGCAGATGCGCAGACGTCCTGTGTCTCGCTCGTCAGCTCGCGACTCTGTCCTGGTTTCAGGAACGCTCAAATCGACACCTCCTTATCAACAGCTTCCTGGCTCGCCTCTGTGCGCTCAGCAGCTGAGTTTGATACAGCACTCGATACATTTCTGACCACCTCCTTCCTACAGTCCAAGTTTGGCGACATGTATCATTGCAATGGCAGTGCAGGACAGACGTTTGAGTTGGAGACGCCAGGCGTGCGTGAGAGTCTAGCGGCACGGTATAGCAGAACCGTCTGGTGCGCCTCGCTCGTGCAACAATCTGCCAAGACGTGTGCCGACAACAAACGGAGCAACGACGCCAGCCAAGCGCAGGCTGAGCAAGCTGCACAAGTACAGACAGCCTGTGCCGCAACGTGTCTCGCCTATACACTTTCCATCGGCGATATCCTGCAAAGCGCAACGTGTTCCCACAAAACGCTCGATGATGGCCTCCTGAGCCAGTTGCGTAGCGATTACGAGCTCTGCGTTCAGCCAGAACAAGCGTATGCACCGAACGGTTGTGTTGATGGCGCCGACGCTGAAGGGTTTCACTGCGGGTTTGACGGAAACGTGCCAGCGTACTGCCGCTACTGCACGCATTTGCAACGACAGGCGAATGGCACAGGTGACAGCGTCGAAGGGTGCTGTACAGACGCGAGTGAAAAGCTGTGTTTGCCGTTTCTGGGGAACGAGACGACAAGCGATCTGACACGAGCCATCATCTCGCGCGGCAACAAATCGACCATCCTTTCGACCCCTAGTTCAGCGACCGCTGCCAAGTCCGACAGCACGCTCAGCGCTGGCGCCATTGCAGGTATTGTGATTCCTTCAATCTTGGCAGTGCTTGCAGGGCTTGCATGTGTCTGGCTCTGTTTTCGACGCAATCAACGCCGCGCTACGCATCAAAACCGACTGCGTACACTCAATGCGCTCGACTCGCGCGGCGAGGATGCAGGCACGATGACAGGCCGACCGACAAGTGCGCGATTGTTTGCAAGACGCTTCTTGCCATTGCCGATACCGATACCAGTAGGTAGCATGCCGACACCAGGATCGGAGCAGAGTATCCGGTCAGCAACGAGTGCAGCGTCGCCTATTGGACCCATCTATCCAAGTAGTGAGAAGAGACGGTCACTCGACACAGATCGGCGGTTTAGCGGATTTGTGGGTCGTCCGACGCCTTTTCTGCAACACTCCTCTGAAAGGCTCTCTGTCGAGCAAAAGAACGATTCATCCGAAGAGACGCTCGTGTTGTATGATCAATGGTCCGGCAATGAATTGAAGCCTGGCAAGATTGTGCGCTGTATTCGAGCATATGAGCCAGTCTTGCACGATGAGCTTTTGATGCGTGTCAATGATCTCATCAAGCTTGAGCAAGTGTTTGCCGATCGCTGGGCCAAAGGTCGTCTCATTCGCAACATGGATGATCCAGTGCTACCTGGTGCACAAGCAGATTTGCCCTTATCGGAATCCAAGGTGTTCCCACTCGTTTGCGTCTGCGCCGCCGAGTATGAAGAGCTTGCTGTCGCGAATCCGCCCTCATCACATGGATCCAGCACGACCACAGCGAGTTCGCTTGCAAGTGATAAGGTTGTCTCACAAGCCATCAGTCTCGAACGCCCTTTAGCGGATCGTGTCCAAGAAGCACAAGAAACACGAGCACAAGCATCGCGCGCGCGTGGCCTTTCCGATGCGGCAACCAACGAGTCTTCCTCGATAGGCGGCAGTACTCGTGTTCCCTCGACGATTGGCATGTTGCATGCCACTGGTGGCTCACGTCGGTTTCAACTGCGACCACGACCTTCAGGACTCATGCAAGCGTCTTTGCCGACACGAACGGTCAGTTCGCAGGTGAGCGGCAATAGTCCGTCGTCTCCCCTGTCAGATGCCGACAGTCCTGTCCAGGTCGTCACGCAGCCGATTGTGACGTTACCTGGATCAAGCCGAAGTCCCTCCGAAGGCATTGCCGGCTCTAGATTTACAGAACAGCTGGGCACGAGCTCAAGCTCAAGCGCAGACAAAGAGGTTGGACCAGCCTAGGCCCTAGTCCTGTTACCGTCCTGCATCCTTCCATCTCTATCTTCCCATTTTAATCTATTCCTTTGCAGCAGGTTAGGACATATATAGCCATCCATAGTAATCTTCAAGCTCCCTTCTGTTCCCTCGGGTCGCTCTTGAATGAATAGAGTGGCACCATCCATGGATGTTACTGAATGTCTCCTCGGCGTCGTCCGGATCCCACGCAAAACAGCAACAACGAAACGAAAGGGCCCACTCCAAGCACATCCGAAGCAGAGAAGCAAGCTAGTGCAAAGAGCAGGCCAGCTCAGGGTCTGTAATCATAGTCAGTGCCGTCGCTAAGCTTGTCTAGCTTGCGCAAGGCATCACAGGGCCTGAAAGCGATCCTGCATCGCCCCGCAAAACCCGTCACGCCAACCACTTAAGCCCGCCGACCCCAGGCATTGAACAAGGAGAAGCTGAAGGATGGCGCCAGGGATCTCCAAGACGCATACAGAGAAGCTCAATCTGCGGCGCAAGTCCAGCAACGCAAAACATGAAGCGCTCCCCACCTGCCAAGATCTGGCAGTCGGTATGCGCCCACTCTCACAGTAGACAGGCACTAACGTTAGACCTCGCCTTTGAGTCGCCGCCGCTCGTCTGCTTTGGCCCTGCCGGCGATTCCACAGGTGCACTCATGTCTGGCAACCTCAAAATCACAATCATGGCCAATGTCCTTGAACTGACTCAAGTCTCGATGGAGCTCGTGGCCACCATCTCCACACGCCGCCCAATCCATCCGAATTGCAATGCCTGTCGGTCACGCACCTCGACGATGAAGAAGTGGAATTTCTTTGAAAAGAGTTTGCAACTACAGCGCGGCACGCATCTCTACCCATTCTCATATCTATTTGATGGCGCCTTGCCGGCCACCACCTCGTCTGCCCTGGCAACGATCGAGTATGAATTGATTGCCACCATCTTCCCGCGTGTGGATCAGTACAAGGCCATGGTGGCGAATCGGCCGCTCAAGTTGGCGCGTAGTATCTTACCTGGCGGTGAAAAGACGTCTCAGCGCGTCTTCCCACCCACCACACTGAATGCCGTCCTCGTCATCCCCAAAGTCTGCAATCCAGGGTCGCATTTCATGGGCACTTTATCCTTTTCTGGCGTACAGACTGACAAGATGGTTCGATGGAAGCTTAAGAAGATTAGCTGGCGTATTGATGAAATCTCCAAAGTCATCTCACCGGCTTGCAAGATTCACGTGCAGCGTGTGCCGGGCCTGGAGGGTAAAGGTGGCATGGAATATACGGATACGCGGATCGTCGGCGCTGGTGATATCAAGGAAGGTTGGAAGGCCGACTGGACGGCTCATGAGGGTGGTCGCATCGAAATGGACATTGAGTTTTCAACACACATCGCCGCGAAACCTTGCTGCGACGTTGAAGACACGGCCACAGACGGCGGTGGCTCCGGTGTCACAGTGCATCACATGCTTGTCATTGAGGCAGTCGTCTTTGAAGTCATGATTGCAGGCAAAAATGGCAACTATGTCGAGTCGCTGCCTTCTGGCAGTGCCCGGGTCTTGCGTATGCAATTCCCCATCGTCATGACGGAACGTTCAGGACTTGGTATCTCTTGGGATATGGAAATTCCGCCCATGTACCACGATATTCCACCAAACTCGTTGCCTTCCTATGATCAAACAAAGTCACGCGACTCGAATGAGGATCTCTCGACATTGCATACCATTATTGGTCGCGGATTTACACCGGGGCCATCGAGTATGCGCGATGACTTTGCCGCCCAACCGCCTCCGACGCAACCACCTCCTGCGCATGATGGGTACCCTCCTCAGCCGCATCGGCTCAATCAAGGTCGGTCGTAGTCATCATCCCTTGTACAAGTGGCTCTATTGCCATTTCTCTGTAGGATCGGCTTTGAAGGCCTCAAATTCGGCCCTGTTGAACAAGGAAAGCTCCGTCTCATTTTCTCATGTCAGCGTCCATTTTCTTGACAAAAGTCAGGTACCAATGCCGAGCGATGCAAGCGTGGCCTCTGCATCATCCAAAATCCAGTCATCGTGATCAAGATTGATGATGAGATTGGTCGTCTTGCTGCCGTGTGCCTTGGTATAGAGCTTGAGCGTGTCGAGCTTGACATGCTTGTAGACTTTCCATCCAGGTCGCAGGTTGATTTCTGATGTTAAAACTTCGCCAAAGAGAGAAGCGAGCACGCACCCGACTTGGAGAGCTCTTTCAGCTGGGCGACCGTCATTTCTTTGAGATTGACATGTTGCAGCACTAGATTCTTGGTGATGCGGTACTCAAAGGACTTGATGACACGGATGGTCAAGACAGAGTCTTCCACTAGAGGGGTCAGCGTTTGAGCCAGAGCTTGGTATCTAGCATACAGGGACGCAGGTGATTTGTCAAGTCTGAGGGCTCAACATCGGTCATTAAATTGAGCTAGAACAGTAGAGAGCAAGCAGAGCAGAGCAGAGCAATAGATTGTTGTCCATCCCATCAGCTGCAGCATAGATCGCTTTCTGGCTGCTTGTTGTCGTCGCGACCTCTCTCACGGTTTTTTATTCAAACACCCGACAATCTATTGCAACCAGCTCCAGTAGATGAAGAGCTAGATAACCAAGCTTGCCATTGACTTTGAACAATTGCAAATCCAGCTTGAGACTGCAGATGAACCTATGTCCACGATGCTGGCGGGCGGCCTTGCGAGCTTCGACACGGCCAGCCATACAGGTCGCGCGACAACCACCGGTCCGACGGTTACTCCATACAGATGCAGCCGGTGCCTTGCAGAACCAGCTACGGCTCATCAATGAGCGGCTGCCTCGGAGACAGTCCGTTACACGCGATCCAGCGGCTAGAAAGACTTGGTTCACGAATGCCGATACAGGAAGCGGTGGAACGAAGGATACGGATCTTCTTGAACAGCTGAGCAAGTACGCAAAAGAGCGCGATGTGGAAGCATACTTGGATACACTCAGTCAGATGCAAAGACAGGGCAAGCTTTATCAATTACACGAGCTTCATTTTTTGGTTGGGCTCCGTCTCATTCGACCAAAGCCCGTGATACCGATCAGTCCACCTTGGCAAGCAAGCGACGTGTCGAGTACAGCTCCAGCTTTGCTCGGATGGGATGCAGGCCCGATCGAGCACAGCTATAATGCTCGCATGTACTTCCTTTTGACGCTCATGGATCGTGTCGTGGCGCACCCAAGTCTCGAGACGTTTCTTCTTCGCCTAGAACACGCACGTTTTCGGCGGAACCCAGCGCTCGCCACACAAGTCTGGCAAAAGATGGCAGACCTCGATATGACACCCGACGTCTTTTGCTACAACAGTTATATCGCTGCGACATCGGTGCCGCGCGACATCTTTGACGCGTTTCGATTACGGAAACGCTTCGAGGCACCCGATGTCGTCTATTCGCGTGAAAGGTACATGGCCTTTGCAGAAGAAGCGTCACGTCGCGCTGTTGTCTTGTACCAGGAAATGGTCCGACGCGGCGTCCAGCCGAATGCGCATACGATTGAGCTACTCATCTTGGCACTCGGTCGCGCTTGTAATCTAAGTGCTGTACGGTCCATCATCAAGCAGACTTGGGCCGTCTCCGCCTCGGATAGCGCCTGGAACTGGGAAGCTGCACAGATGAATGGCATCGCCGATGAGATTGAAGAAGAGGGTCTTGAGTCTGCCACCGAAGCAGAAGTACCCGTCCAACCAAAATACGACGCCACATCGCCTCTGTTTCCGACCGCCAAGACACTTATGGCCATCATTCACGCTTTTGGGGTCCATTCTCAATCAAGCCTCGCCTTTGACTACATTCTCCGCTTCTCACAAGTTTACAATACCCACATCACGTCGACCGCCATGACTAAGCTCATGCAGCTCGCTTTTGTCGATTCGGAACTCAACGGTGGTTTCACAGACAGCGAGCAAGTCATGCGGCTTTTCAAGTATGTTCAAGAAGAAACAAAGTTGGCACCGACACTGGGCATGTATGCGATCGCCATCTCCACCGCCATCACACAAGTCCGCATGTCGCGTGCCCAAGAATTACTCGATGCCGCACTTCAATCTGTCGAAGAAGGCAAGTTGACTGGCTACAAGGCCAAATCGAGTCAAGTCCGTCACATCGTCCGATCTGTTCTCTCAAAGATCAATCGCATCTTGCTTGGCAAAATACGACGGACAGCGATTCGTGTTAAGCGTGCAGAAGATAATCAAGGCGATTATGATATTCAGCTGTCCAAGGCGATTTTCGACAAGCGCGAGGCGCATTTGCGCGAGTTGCACATGTGGTGGGTGGCGCGTATGGCTGCGCATATGGATAAGACACAGGCTGGTACACAGTCTTGACGCTCTTGTCGCATTCGCCGCCTAGCCAAGTGCCCTGACAAATTGAGACGTAAGTCAAATTCGTTCGCTCAGCTGTAAATGTCAGATTTTGCCTAGCTGCAGTCAAGCAAGCTCAACGAGATTTTCATCTATCACTAGATCATAAGACAACAATCTTTTACGAATTTTAGTTGTTTCCTCTCTTGACTGCCTGCTTGAAGAAACACGAGCAGCCTCAGTTTACACCTGCTTATCGAAAAGTGACAGTATCGTACATATTCAGCAACACTCGTTTGTGGTCAAATCCGTACTTGATCTTGTCAAACATGCGAAAAGGATCGCTGTCTCTCTCACAGCTGAGGCAGTCAAAGCCGCGTTTTTTCTCTTTGTCGGATGGATCAATCACTGTTTCGTCGTCAAGGAGTACGTCCCAGCCAAGGATACCAAGTCGCAGGGACACTGCAATAAATGAGCATAGACGAGCAGGTGGCATCGTTGAG
Source organism: Protomyces inundatus (assembly GCA_003717165.1). Lineage (NCBI taxonomy): Eukaryota > Fungi > Ascomycota > Taphrinomycetes > Taphrinales > Protomycetaceae > Protomyces > Protomyces inundatus. The sequence goes on along the minus strand of QXDR01000087.1, from coordinate 111,714 downwards.
CGATTTCTGTAATGGGCCCAATCTGCCCGAATCAATTCAAGTCTTTTCCATCTCGGCAGACCGTCAAACATGCTATCTCCCACAAATTCCGGGTTACTCAATGACTCTTCTGTATAACGACGCATCATTGTGAGCTGAAATCGACACCGACAATTAGCTCCAGCATTTGTCACCGTTGATTCAAACTTGCCGAGTGTCGGATTATACTTGAACGTTGTCAGAGTTGGTTCGCCGTCAAAGGTCATTTGCCAATCTGATTCAGGAGCCGAAAATGCGAGATCCCATGGACAGAGAAAGGAGAGCCATTCTGGCAAAAAGGGAAGGACAGAAAGCCATGGAACCATAGAGCTACCGATGCAAACGTCTGGACTTCTCCGAAGCACGGCGACATAATCCGAAATGTCTTTGTCGCATTGTTTGGCGCAAGCATCCCTATCCCCTTCCTGATATTCATCCCAATCTACTCGAACCCTTGATTGCTTTGTGAGCCGCCATTTAGTTTTGGCACAACCCCAGTCTGATGGTACAACGGGCTTGAGTCCATTCAGTGAGAAAGATGGTGCTGCCATAGCGTCGCTCGTGGCGGTAAGCGCGCAAATAAGCACTCCCACTGACACGATGAGAGAACTCAGGATCGTTGTGTACGCTTCTACGCGCATGGCTGTGGCTGCCAAAGTTCTTTTGCGGTCGATTGTCGAGTGACCGTATTATGAACGACCGTTGAAATTCTTGAGCAGTTTTCTTAACCACACGAACGCGATTAAGACTTGCAAAATGTGAAGTTTTGGCACTCAAGTGCATACGGATTCAAGAAGGCCAACAAACTGTTTCAAGTTCACTACAGGTACGTTTACTCTGGCAAGTTCACTACGCTTACTCTGGAAATGATAGACCGTCAAGCACTAAGTGGCAAAAACCAGAGTTCGTTTCTATCAAGCCAGCAGCTACGATAGCCACTGCAGGCTGACTAATCCAGGCTGTGCTACTGGTAGAGCATACAATGAAACAAAGGGATGAGTATGGTCTCCGTACCAAATGATCAAAGGAGGACTGGGTCCCAACTATAATCATAAGTAATAAACTTGTGCAAAATGAGAACGCCAGATACAATGTGGGGTACCGCCTTCCACAGCGCAACGGCCCAATCAGTCTCTCGATAGTTGACTTTATATAGTATAGTGACTGGACCCAAATCGATCGGCCGCTTTCGAGAACATTCAGGGCTTAAAATTGACCTTACTTGTTCCTTGATGAGCCGAGTTTGCCATCGATTGACACTAAATCGTCTCGGAATTTCTGCTGATCTACAATCCGGCAAGCCCTGACCAATCTGTTCATCGTCCTGCATATGCCAGTGAAAAATTGTGACGAACATGCTGCATTCACAGAGTCTGGAATACCATTTGACGTCGGGGCCCGGATATAAGAGGGGTGATTTTTGTGGAGGTCGTGACTGATATTCCTCTTCAGATTCAAGCCAGACAGCGGTCAAATTAAAAAGGACCAGATCGTAATCTGGTGGTCGTATCGGAATAAGGCACAGGTCGGGTGAGCGCCAGATGGCGATTTTGTATCGATACGAAGCCAGCTCACAAAACTCTTGGCATCCTTTGTTGAGCCTTTCTTTGTCTCGATGGCCTTCGAAGGTAGAGATCACTTCGTTTCGGACGAGTTCATAGGTGGCTTGAGCGCAATTGTATTCAAAGTCCACATCAAAGCAAAGAATCTGGTGCAACAGATAAGAGACCAAAGTGAGCTTGAAGTTGATGAATCGATTCAGAAGCATTTGTAGTCGAGAACTGGAGCCTTCAAAAAGACTTGTCTAGTTAGAGATGCAGCAAATACAGTGGCTGACGACACGATACTGCAGTCGCCGTTGTTGGCAAAACAGAATTCCGTGGTTCTGACATGTGATGGAATTCGGTGATTGGGCGAGACCCCGCTGCAGCCACAAGTTAATGTACAACTGTATAGGAAGACTAGTCTGACTAGCTACAGAATCGTTCCCAGCTGGAAAGCTAAAGACCTTGCCGTTCCAAGAACTGGTAACCGATGAGGCCCATAAGTGGTGCGACTGCACGGGCATGTACACGTGGAGCATTCACTACTTCGTTGCGCAAAGATGACCGGCAATCTTCAGACGATTCTATGCAGACAACGAGTTTCAAAGACAAGCAATTGACACTATACGTGATATTAATACATCTGTGGTTGTACTTTAGTGTATTTGATAGCAAATCACCCAAAGTACATGTAGCTTTGAAAGACAAAACTGCAGCGAAGGGATTGTCCGATCGCTGATACAACTGCAGTATCCGTGAGGGAAAGGAAAAGTGATCGATCGTGAAAGTAGCAGCCGGTTGATGCTTCATATGCTGCCTCCTACTCCTCCACACTTCTAAAGTTGACCTCGCGAGATGCGGAGTGTCACATCGTATTGTCATCATTTGATACACTGGACCTCGCGAGACGCGGGAATGTCTCATTGTATTGTCATCGCTTGATATATTGGACCCCCTGCTCCAAAAGGCATCCATATTTGATGAGGAAGAATAACAGCAGGCCCGAGCGATCTTTGGACGGCAACGGCATTGATGGCCAGACAAATGGCCAAAATAACATGAGTCTTGTATTGCCACCAGTCCAGATCTGCATACGGGTATTTGATTTTGTGAAATATCACAGATGAATCGTGGTCCTGTGGTTGACTTTTAGAACATTTTCGTTCGTGCTTGAACTCTTCCTCAAAAACGTGAGCTTGCCATTCATCCACGCTGAAACGCTTCAACACTGCTGCCGTACTGCATTGACTCGTTCGACCCATGAAATCATCTGCGTGCTGGCGGGACATTGTCAGAAGCAATCTGCATTTGCAGCCCATGTAAAAGTATTTTACCGCTTTATACGTCCCGCGTCTGCGATCCAGAATGTGTCCCTCCACCATTTGACCGTACGCTTCCTCACTTTGATCGGTCGTATCAAGCAAATCGTATGCCACTCCGTGAATGAACATGTCGTAGTCAGAATCGTGCATTGGGATGAGACACATGTCGGCCGAAAGTCCAATGAGAATTTTATACCGAAAAGCGGAATCTGTGCAATATGACTTGCATAGACTGTCGTCGTGTCGCTCCTCGAAGTTTCCTACCCCATCCCAGACGGCCACTTTTTTGAATTTGAACAATTCGAAAGTTGATCTGGCGCATATATAATCCCAGTCCGACTGTACAGTGGAGATGAACAAACCCACGGAGATACAGAGGAAGACGTGTTTTTGAGAAAGCATCTAGACCAGCACCTTGTGGCTGACGTAGGTGGGACGATAGTGTCTTGCCGTCTTGTTGAATGACTGGATCGTTGAAATGCGGACAAAAGTTTTGAAGTTCACCATCACGATGGCATCACGCTTCAGCGTACAAGCTGGACATTTCAGGTTCTATACACGTGCAGTACAAGAAATATCACGACGGCTGCATTTTGAAAAAGTAAATTGCCAATAGTCTTCTGGCTGCTTGAGCATGTGTAAGCTATCCACATTATGGCCCTTCTAATGCAGAAACTTCCTACTGCTGTAGCTGAGGCTGTCAATTGTATCTCAGCCCCATCATCACCCGGAAGCTACAATCATGAAAAATATTTGAACGTCACAATCACACTTACTGTACATTGTAATTTGAGGGCCATTCACAGAACATCTATCAACTGCAGTACGATAGTCATCGCCGCTAATCAAATGGCGCGACGTGAAGATTAGACCTAAAGCATTGTCCATAACATATAAAGAGAGGAAGCTGCATTGACACTGCTGAGGGCGGCCCCGATGCGCACGTAATTTTCCGCGAGTGCTTCAGTGCTGAACGGATATTCAATATACCATTCGATAGCGCTCGGCGGGAAATCAGTTGCCTGCAACTCGTAACAGGGTAACGGACGCTGGTCGTTGACAAGTTGAGCATCCCATCCTTGTAATTCAAAGCGAGCTTTGACCATCGTTGAAGGACAAGCTTCTGCCAGTATTCGATGAACTTCCAAACCGAGCCGATGCCAATTCTTGAGCTTTCCCCTCAAACTCTTATCGTCATAGTCGTATCGTCGAAGCAGAGTGATATCCATGTTGCACACGCAGCCATCATGCCAAGGGTTGCTGTGAGATTTGTCGTCATCTTCGAATTCTTGAATGAGCTGCTCAATTGTTACAGATCGCAAATGATTAAACGATGCTTTGTACCCAAGAAAGCGAGAGGTGAGATTGTGCAGTGCAACATCCCACTGCGAGGCCATGATTCGGCCAAGGCAAATTTCTCTTCGTTCGCGAATAAAGTCGTAGTAATTTTTTGCAGCCTGCTTGCAATACAAACGGCATACCGATGGGCTTGCAAAGCCATCCAAGATACTGAGACCGATACGAGTTTGATGGTGAGCAAGCGTGTAGATGGATCTTGCACAAGTGATGAGGCGTTCATCGGCATAGGCAGAGATACTCATGAAAGATACAGAAGCGACGAGTGAAAGCAGCATGCTGTGTAATGAGACTAGCTGGGATTCCGTCTGCTTATGTATGCCGCCCGCGAAGTATTGGCATGATTGTGATGTCGTGCCTTTGGCCAAGCATCAGCAATCAGCAAAAGTGCTTTCTTGCACAGATCTGCAAAGTTTGTCTGCAATCGGACATGCAAGATGCTGAGTGTAGCAAATCGAATGTCGCTGTCTCAATGATGCGACGATGGTGTCCCTTCGGTCGCTCTGGCCTGCAAAGACACAAGCTCTGCAGTCGATCGAGCGGCACTGAGCCCGCAGTGCTCCTAAACTGACAAACAAAGAAGTATCTTCAACAGCCACTCTTCCATCTCAAATGCTATGTTACATTGCAAGGGTAGCTAGCCCCTTTTCGCTATGTTACATTGCAATTGCAGCAGGGTCGCGCAGAAAATGTCGCGCAACCAAAAATTGCGTTGACGGGGAATCGAACCCCGCTCTAGCCCATGGCAAGGGCCAATCATAACCACTAGACCATCAACGCTTGGATGGATACGCATTATTTTGAATGAATATATTAGCCAAATCATCAATGTAGGGCGATGTTATAGACTATGAGCCAGCGTTATCCTATCCGTACCGCCTAGGGTCGAGCAACTTGATGTTGGCCGACTTGGCCTTGCCCTCAAACACAATTTCACTCATCACCTTGCCTGTGCCTGGTCCCAAACAGATACCCCAGCACGAATGACCCGATGCAACGTACAAACCCTGCTCGAGCTTGCCAATGAGCGGCGTCGGTGAAGTTGGCAGATAGCACGCCTGCTGAACGCCAATTTTGGCCCGGCGCAGCTTTGGCGAAAGCAAATTGGCGTGATCTTTGAGCTGCTTGCAACGTGCTAGATCCACCTGCACGTCGCTCGCGCGATCCGGCAGCGGCACATCTTCATCGCCTTCCCCACAAATGTAAATTTCGTCGTGCCGCGCGTAGAGCTCTGGATTGACATTGGTGCCGTCTGCTAACCGCATGTCGGTGAAAAGTGCATGTGGTGTGACGGGTGTTGGCGTCAAGACAGTGATGCTGTGAGCGCGTATTGACGTGATGGGCACCTTGAGGAGACGCTGCGTCCAAGGTCCTGCACAAACAATGATGCAGTCGGCACTGATGTCCTCGCGTGCACCTGATTCTCGCTCAATAGTCGCGACCCCAGGATGTACGGCGCAGACATGGGCCTGGATGAATTCGACGCCCTGCGCCTCTTCGAGTAACGCGTTGCAAAACTTGCGTGGATGAACTTGCGATGTCGTGTCGCGGGTTCCAAGAATGTCCACCTTGTCCACAATCCGTACATCAAGCCAGTCAATCTCCTGCGGCAGTTCTACGCCGGGTTTGCCCTTGGGCGATGTCCGTACCGAGAGCGTGTCGAGCTTCCTGTAGCCCCATCGGTCGGGATACTCCTGCGCCAATGATTCATGAAGTCGATAACTCAGCGCCGCGAGTGATTCTGTTTCCTTTTCATGCCAATTGAGTGCCAAGAGGCCACCTGCCTTCCCTGACGCTGCCGCCGCCACGCCTGTACTGTCAATCAATGTAATTTTTTGACCATTGTATCGCGGGTGTTTGGTAAGATAGTAAGCAGTCGAGACGCCGATGACGCCGGCCCCGACAATGACGATGTGAGTCGGATCGGAAGCCATGCGCTCTACTTGCGACCGAGGGTCAGCATTATCGCGAGCGTCATGGCCGTTGTGGGTGTGCAACGCGAGGCGAGTCGTCAGCAGTCACATACGCATCAGACATAATACCATCTACTACAATCAGCTACTGCTAGCCGTATGAGCAGTTAACAAGCCTCGCAGGAGCTTGGCAACACCAACAGCACCTGCATCGGGCACCGTCTCGCTCTCCTTGGCCTCGACATACGAAGCACGTCCCAAGCCGGCCTTCATACCCTTCGTCTTGGCTGACCCTGCTTCAGCGGCTTCGACAGCCTTGCTAAAGTCACCTGACTTGCTGAAAGACTCTGCAAATGGAATGAGCGCATCCATCATGGTCTTGTCCCCGAGTGTGGCAGTGGTGTAGGTCTGGAGCCGTTCTAATGCGCTCTTAACGGCTGAAGCTATAGCAGGCTTATCGAGCTGCTTAGGTGCTGACGACGTCAGTGCGGCTGCCACGGCGGCAAAAAAAATTGTGTAGAGCGCACCGCCTGTGCCACCCATCTTTTCCTCGAGCACGCTGGCGATATCGCCAAACAGGTCGACGGCATTGTTGAGTGTAATGTGTCCCTTTTGAAGAGATTGCTGGATCGCCTGACTTGCAGCCTTGAGCGTCTGTCCAGCATCGCCATCGCCGGCAACGGTATCGTACTTTGTGATCTCCGGTTCAGCATCGACGAGTGCCGTGCAGGCGGCATTAATCAGGCGGCGTGCCTTCTCTTGTTCGATTGAAACGGAAACACTCGATCGCTCTTTAGGCACCGACTTTGTCGCTACCTCTTCTGATGCACCCGCCCAGGCGGCTGAAGCAGCTGAAGCGTTCCAACCAGGTGCTGTTGTCGGCAAATCGAGATGTGCGAGTGCCGTCTGGGCATCCTGCAAGTTTGATAGATTGAGCAAGGTGATACTGATGCCGGCACCATTGAGCGATGTGCAAAAGTTGCCGGTATAGGTACGCTGGATCTTGAGCTGCCAGTCTTGCTCCACTTGCTCAGAGACAATGTTGGTGAATGCATAGAGCTCTGTATTGCTGATGCTGCCGAGATTATTGATGAGCAAGACGACCTCGTCTCCTTTTTTGAACGGGACAAACGCGCGATCCTCGTCGTCTTGATCCAGAAGTTGTTTCAAGAGCAGCTTGACGAGCTCAGCGGTTGAAGGCGTCTTGATCTTTTGAAAGCCAGGCTCATTGTGGATGCCCATGCCAACCTCAATCTCGTCCTCTGCAAGCTTGACATTTTCGTCCACGGCACCTGGCACCGATGCATGTGTTAGGCTGGCTCCAACGGTCACCAAATTGGCAATGATATCGAGTGCCCTCTCTTTCACTGCATCAAACGATTCTCTAGCATTGGCTGCACCGCCAGCAATCTTGTGCACCAGCATGGTGCCCGCCAAACCGCGTCGACCCACACGACCGCCTTGTTTGCGTCCTACCGAGACGTCATCGTCCACGACGACCAAGTCCGCCTGACTGCCCATCCGATTGAGTTTCTCCACCGCCATGCCGAAGTGCAGCCGATCGCCTGTATAGTTGAAGGAGATGATGAGCACGGGGTTGTCCTCCATGGCCAAGACGCCTGCTGCGATTGCAGTGGCCGAGGGACTTGCAAAGACATCGCCCGAGACGGCACAGTCTAGCATATTGCTGCCCACAAAGCCTGCCATGGCTGGCTCATGGCCTGCACCGCCGCCAGAGACGAGATGAACGCGTTTGGCGGCGGGCTTGATGTAGCAAACGCGGTGAGTCGGGTCGAGTGTCAAGTAGGGATTGCTGCGGCATAGACCACGCAAGCTCGTCAGAATGAGCGACTCGGGATCATTGATGAGATTCTTGCCCATAGCTCTCTAGCTTTCTATGTACCTAGCTCGTAATGCTTGGGAGATGATGATTGTGGTGCTCGATGTCGATGACGGTGATGTGGGGCAGCAAACAACGACATTCGAAACAAATTTGATTAGCAGTCGACGACAGGTCAACAAACAACGTGAACGAGAGTGAACATTAACAGGCAATAGCACATGCGTGGCGAGTTAGTACTCTATCAAGAGACGCCTGCTCTCTCGCTCTTCATTGCCGATGGCACCAATCAAGAGACAGCCCTGCTCTGCATCGCCGGCATGGGCGACGGCTTCCTCTCGCTTCCCTATCTGCCTCTGCTCCTCGCCAGCAAGCCAGAAGCACGCATCGTGCAGATTCTACTGAGTTCAAGCTATAGTGGCTGGGGTCTTGCCTCGCTCGACGATGATGCTGCCGAAATAATGCTCGCAATCGAATGCTTAGTTGCAAAGCACGGCTTCAAGTCAGTAGTCTTGCTAGGCCATTCGACCGGTTGCCAGGACGTCATGCACACTTTGCTCCAACAAAAGGCCCATCCGTACTACCAGCACATTGCAGCTGGTATCCTGCAAGCGCCAGTCAGCGATTGTGAGGCATTCATTGAGGTTTGCGATGCCCATGCGCTTGCGCAAGCAACTAGATTTGCACGCGGTATGCATGCTGAAGACTTGTTGCCACGGCAACTCATGCGCGAAGTCGGTTTTGGCGATGTAGCCATGACTGCCCGTCGCTGGCTTTCTGTCGCCGAGCCACGCGGCCAAGATGACTATTTTTCTTCAACATTGCCCGCTAAGCGTATTCAAGACACCTTTGGCGAGATTGACGTGCCCTTTATGGCGATTGTCGGCGGTGACGACGAGTATGTTCCTGCATCCATCAACAAGGAAGCCCTCGTCTGTTCATGGCGCGAGCTTACTAAAGCGCCGTACTTTCAAAAGAGCTTTGTACTAGCAGGGGCGAATCACAAAGTTACAGACGAAGGTGCCCAACAAGCGCTCGTTTGGTCAATTTGCAGCTTTCTCAAGAATCTATGAGGCCTATTTCGCCTCGCAAGATGCTTGCGTCATGAGGGTCCGTCACAGAGAGATCTTTGCCGCTGTCGTTGTTCTCTGAATTGGATATTGCTGATGATGAGCATTGATCGCACGATACGGGTAAGGCGGTCGATACTACGCTTTCCGTCAGTCTTGTACGGTCAAGCAGGAGCCTTTGTCAATATGCCAGCGCAACATCACTTTCGTACACCGAATGGCATGTTTTCGCTCAGTTTTGATGGATCACTTGATGATTGATCTATTCTACCTGGACTACTGCGTCGCTCGTTCAGGTTGATTCCTGGAGGCAGCGCTTTGCAGCTCGTGGCAATCTGCAACAACGCCGATTTCGCACACATTTTTCGTCTCGGCCGCTTTGACGCAGCGCTCGTCTCGATTCCCATCGTACCGCAGGCAATTGACACAGACTTTGAACCATTCAGCATCATCGAGCCAAGGTTGCACATCTCTGTCTCTGCCATGACCCAACTTTGCTCGCCGTCGGACTCAGCAGTGACTCTGTCTTGTTTTTTGATGTCCCCAGCAGCGAACGGCTGTATGTGCTTGAACAAGCTCTGATTTGGCTTGATCGTATGCTTCACTGTGAGTCGGAAGCAGTTGGCTCGATTGATTTGCATCCATTCTTGCCGAGAGGATGAGGTCGGTGTGTGGACAAGGGGCCGATGGTGGCCTTTGAAGTTTTAGACAACCATTCCAAAAACGGCACTGCCTCACTTTGCGCGTTCAAGCGCTATTTATGCAGTCGAACGTCTCAAGGGTCAAGGCTCCCGACGCATTAATCAGCAATCGGCAACTCGGCCGCTTATCTTGGTCAGGAGGTGATATTTGGACCACGAACGAGAGATAAGGCCCTGTGAGATAAGGCCCTATCTTCGGATGTGACCTTTCCTTGGTTCTCCTGAATGATAAATCCTAAGGATCGACAGTGGGTCAGTCGGCTATGATTATCATATTGCCGGCCGAGTGCAAACAAGCTCTCGCTGGAAGCAACTTTCTCTGTTTGTCTTGTTCAGAGCTATACGACGAGCGTCACGTCCTACATCCTATTGGCAGACACGCTGGCCATGTTTTTAACGACGGTCGCAATGCTCAACCGTGGCACTTGTCATGCCAGCAAAATCCAAGCCTAGGACGACAGACTTGTTACTCTCTTCGCATGTTTGTGGACAGCGCAGCACGCACCCGGATCGACCGACACTCGAATCCAGGAGCGTCAAAGAGCTCAGCAAGTCGCTGACATTTATCAAGGCGCTCAAATATAGCCAGGAGACGGCTACCTCTTTATTGTTCGACGTGGCAAGCAATGATCGCCAAAGAGCTCAGCAGTAGCTGACCGATTTTCGGTTTGTGATTCATCATGCTAAGGGCGCTTTTGATGATGCTCTGTTCGGATTGGCACTCTGGCTCGCACGTTCTCACCGATCGAGCAAAGTCAAGTGTTTCGGCGGGCGATATTGGCAGCTTTTACGTTGTCATGGTTCATCTGTGCCTCATCCACGCTGAGCTCAAGATGGCCCAGAGCTTTTTCAAGGTCTTTATGTTCCCAATCACATGATCAAGACCCGCGAAATCCATCTACTGAGATTCGATCGCTATTCTGATGGGATGCTTCAGTTTTGGGCTTGTGGAGGTGACGATGAGCGGCGACGCAATATCGATGCCTGTTCACACTGATTATCTGAGTTGCAATAGTTGATCTTGCCGCACAATCTGTTTCGACTCTGTCTCAAGATGGAACTGCAGGCAGTTGTGCTTGAAGGGCGCCAGCGCAGCATTTGCCAGCATATGATATGGCTGCTGCGCAGGAACATCTTTGGCAGCTGCTGTTTGTTCCCACGTTGATTTTACCAGGTGTCCAAGTCAGCTTGCTTGGCCTACCGTCTCCATTTGTGATTGGAATTGTTTCCAAACTTCCAAACTTCCAAACTTCCAAGACTTTGACAAGGGGATCACACGTGAAAGTTGACTCGCCTTTTGGAATGTGATCGGCACTTACCGCTTACCGGCTAAATGCATCTGCTCAGCGACGTCATTTCTTCACACTCACAAGTTTGGAAGTCTTAAACCGGGGAAGGTCTCAGACGGCCTGGCCGCACAGCGTTCAATACGACGGGTAGGGCATGAGTCGTTAGCGAGACGTATGCACTACGAATGACGGGCGTGTGACTTGTCACGCGATTGATGAGCCTCAATCCGGATCACCAGGTATAAGGGCCCCATGATTGCCTTCCTCGGGCATCTTTTACAGTCAATCTTCTTTGTTACAGGCCCACGCGCTCCCTTGGACCTCTTCGTTACGATGCTGTTTCGCTCGTTGACAGCAGCTTCTCTGTCGGTGACTTTTGTCGCCGGCCTCTTTGTCTCCAATAGCAACTCGACGAATGGCACCATCATTGCACCTTGCGACAGTCCCATCTTTTGTCAAGGCGAGCTGCTCAAGGCTGTTGAGCTAGCACGACCGTTTGCCGACTCCAAGACGTTTGTCGACTTGCCCACCATTCGACCTGTGGAGCAGGTCCTGGCGGCGTTTGCCAACCTCACCAAGCCTTTGCGCAACGACTCACAGCTGCAGACGTTTCTGCAAGAGAACTTTGGCCAAGCTGGTACAGAGCTCCAGATGAGCAACCGTACCATTATCACCAACGCAACCTTTCTCGCTAAAGTCAACTCGACGATTGTGGCCGACTTTGTCTCGCAAGTCATTGACATTTGGCCAAGCCTGACGCGCGAGTATGCACCGAAGCAGCTTTGCGATGGCTGTGTTTCGTCTTTTTTGCCAGTCAACCGCACCTTTGTCGTGGCAGGGGTTGGTCGTTTCCTTGAGCCTTACTACTGGGACTCGTTTTGGATCGTCGAGGGTCTCTTGAGGACTGGCGGTACCTACATCGAGATTTCTCGCGACATTATCGAAAACTTTTGCGATCAAATCGCCGAGTATGGCTTCGTCCCTAATGGCGCGAGGGCCTACTACCTCAATCGCAGTCAGCCGCCAGTCTTGACGCAAATGGTACGTGTTTACATTGAGCAAACCAACGACACTTCGATTTTGGACCGAGCACTGCCGCTGCTTGTCCAAGAACTGGCGTTTTGGCAGCTGAACAATACCGTGCTCGTCAACACCACTGCCGGCATGTACAATCTTTCGAGGTACGCTGTCCTCAACAACCAGCCTCGTCCCGAGTCGTACCGGGAGGATTACGAGACAGCCAACAACATTACCTACTTTGCTAGCAACGGCACGCAGTACCCAGTCTCCGTCAACTTGACAGAGTCTCAAAAGGCGACGCTGTACGCCAACTTGGCCGCTGGTGCCGAATCTGGCTGGGACTACTCTTCTCGCTGGATTGCCAACCCAATCGCCGCCGCCAACGGCAATGCGGTCCCCTTGCGCACACTCAACACACAAAACATCATCCCTGTCGACCTCAACTCCATCCTGTACTTTAACGAGGTTGTCATTTCAGACTTTTACCGCATGACTGGCAACAAGTCTGCGTCGCGGGCTTGGGAAGCGCGTGCCTACAGACGGCAGCAAGGCATGTACAAGATTTTGTACAACAGTACCCTCGGCGGCTACTTTGACTACAACCTGACGTCTTCGGCCCAAAACACGCAGATCATCTCTGGTGCCTTTAACGAGACGAAGCAAGTGTCCTTTGCTGCCTCGCAGTTTTACCCAATGTGGGCCGGTGCCATTCCAGATGAAATCAAGTACAATACCTCGGCTCTCAACCGGCTCTATGCACCCATCCGAAAGCAGCTGAGCAAGTACCCAGGCGGCATTGCTACAACCAATCTCAATGCTATGGAGCAGTGGGATGCGCCAAATGTCTGGGCTCCTCTCCAGTACATCATCATTCAAGGTGCACTGGCTGCCACACCGCAAGGCGCCAACGACACGGACTATGCTGAATTGCAATCGACCGCATTGGAGGTGGCGCAACGCTACGTCGACTCGACATACTGCACGTGGCGATCCACCGGTGGCTCGCACCCGAGCCTGAGCCCGCCTATTCCGCAACTCAACGGCAGCGACCCGAACCAAAACGGTACCATGTTTGAAAAATACTCCAACGAGGCCATCGATGCTGTCGGAGGCGGAGGAGAGTACGAGGTGGTCCGCGGATTTGGATGGTCCAATGGAATGCTCGTGTGGGTAGCAGATCAATTTGCTGGTCAGCTGAAGACACCGGATTGCGGCAACATCACCGCCGCAGACGTTTCTTCTGCGTAGATGTAGACGGGACAAGATTGATCAATACCCTTACCGTAAATAGTAATCCACAACCAAATATCAAGCGAGCAGTGACTTTGTGAGTTCTATGCGTCGTTTTTACCTTCACAGCTGTCTTGCATCGGTAGTCGATGTTTACGAGGCGTAGTCGGCAATGGGGGGAGTGGTGTAGCAGAATTAGGTCGTGCCATCTGAATCTTGACTCACCAAATACGTTGTCCATTCACGTCCGCTAAGCCGTGCTCGAGGCTGGACCTGCGCCGAATTGGCAGTGTCCAAAACATCATCAATGAGAAGGCAGCGGTTAGTTTCACGAAGTGAGGGTGCTCGCCAAGATCATGCTCACAAGGATTGCATGCTTACATAAGAACGTGGAAAGACAGTCTACGAACGAGGCTTTAAGTTATAAGATCGGCAAGCATCAAAGGCCGCTTTGATGGAGGGGCGCACTCGTAGGGACCGACCAGTAATGAAGCCAACTCGAAGTAAAGTTGCGGCACTGAATCCGCCGTCGATGTTTCCCGATCGGGCTCTTGCGAAGTGTCGCAAAGTGGATGAGGTCTGGTGGCCAACCTTGCGGTTGCGGAGGCCGCTTGAAAGGACGCCAGGCAGTCGGCGTAAAACTTGGAGCTTCGCTCGAGCAACGTGCCGGCAGAATAGCAGCAGCGCGAGATACCCATGTGCCCATCATTGACTTGGCCCGGCCAAAGCCATGAGTGGGAAGCCACAGGTCGCGATCTGTCGGGGAATCACCGGGGTAGTCCTTCAAGAAGCGCTTCAACACGGTCGTGTACTGCCGAATCAGTGCTAGCCATTTGCCATCGCACGGGTAGACATTTGACGCGCCATGCACCGGAAACATCTTGACTGCTGCATTCTCCAGCTCTTCAGCGAGGTGCATAGAGACACTTGCCGTGGCCGCAACAACGCCTGTCCGACCAGACTTACCTGACAGTGCTGAAAAATCGGCGATTGCAGCAGCCAGATCCTAGTGGTCCACGGCGGGTCTAACGTTTATCCGTGCGGCGGCGGATGGTTGGCGCTCGTTCGTCAGTACAAAGCTGTCTTCAAGCGTTTCCTCAAGACCACCCAGGCGGGTCCTCAACAGACCTTGACCTCTGGCTTCGCTCTGAGGGCGGTGACCCGGTCAAGTCAATGATTGGCGCCTAGATGTCCGGCGCCGCCGCCATGCCTTCTGGTACGCTGCTCGAACGCAGCTTCAAGTTCTACGCCGATTATCTGGCGTCTTACCAAGCGGCCTACGCCACCGCACGGCTGACCAATAAGCCTCACCCACTGTGTGGCCAGTTTCACGGGCCTGATCGTCAAGACTTGACCCAAGGACCTATGCTGTGAGTTTCCAGAGATGACGTACCTGACAGCGCGCTGCTGCTTGACGACGGCCTTATCGAAACGGTTTGCGACAAGTGCGCTGACGCTACAATCGTGCCGACGTTCTTGATGCCGTTCAACAGGGTTGGATTGAAAGCGCAGTACTGCAGTACACACTTCTGATTCATGACGATCTAAGCTACCTTCTGCCGTCCGGTCGATGCATCATGTCTCTCTGGTCATCGTTTGGGAATTGGTGGGTTCATCGATGTCGTTGTCGAAACGCACGTGCGCAAATAGTGTTCTGAGGCTGTACCATCTGATGCTGACGCTGGCCTTCAGGCCTAGGATGCCGACTCGTGGCTGCCTTTCTGCTTGCTAGAGCTACATCGGCAGGGCAGAGCTTGAAGACATCGAGATTGAGAGATCCTTGAAATCGATGAGCTTTGCAGAGCTATGCTCTCATGACAGCATGCTTGAACTTGAGAAAGAGAAAGTTTCTACAAAGTGAGGCTCCTATGGACGAGATTAGTAGGTACACGAGACTTATTTCCTGAAGGCGCAAAGGTAGATCCTTACAAGCAAAGATTCCTGGCTTTGCGTCCTTCTCGTAACAAACGTCGCATCGACGAGTCAGAATATAGCGCGTCGGCTTTTTGTTGAAAAGCATCAAGATTGTCAGCACGACTGTGGCGTAGGCGCACTTGTCACAAATCCCTTTGAGAAAGCCGTCATTCAGGTACAATGCTGTAAATGGGATCTCCTCGCAAAAATTGGCTGGCATCGGCTTGAGTGTCGGGTCTGGACAGTCGGGTCCGTGCCATGGGCCACAAGGCGGATGTAGGCGGTCTGACAATCGTGTCGCTTCTATACCGACGATCTGTCAAGTGTCCAAGACGCGCACGTTTGTCCAAAAAACCTCATCCGCTTTGTGGCAAATCTGATGGGCCTGATCGTCAGAAAGCCAATGCCGGCTATTCTTGGCGAGGAAGTGCCATTCACGGCATTGTACTTGGACGATGGCTTCGTTGCCGCCTCCTGTGACAAATGCGCCTACAACACAGTCGCGCCAACGGTTCTCATGCCGTTCAACAAAAAGCCGACGCGCTTTGTTTTGACCCGGAAATGCGACATCTGCTACGCGAAGGGCGCCCAGGCAGGCGTCGTAACATGCACTGCGGTGCCACTTGACCCATTGATGGTCTCGGGCGCGCTTGCCCGCCGAGTGGTACGCGAGCAAGAATGGCTCGACGTCTGCGCGAAGGCTTACGAATCGATCCTCCTGCAGAGGTGGATGGAGGCGGACGAGAGAAGGTTGAGCCAGCAAGCTCGATGAGCGAGCTTACCGCACGTCGATTGCTCAACGGCTCACATTATGAATGCCACATCACGCCAAGAATTCACGGCAAGACCACGTTTGGCCTCTACGGTCGAGTGAGCTTAGACAACCGCATCTGTTGCATCCCAGCCAGATTGCTACCAGTCGGTTGTGAAGCCCGTGTGCACGAGCGAGTCTTGCAGCAGATAAAGCCGAGAGTCCTCGGTACTTGTTTCGGCAGCGATGACCTATAGCTGAAGCTGAATCGCTCCTTGCGAAGTACATAGCATGAGAGAAACTAATAAGTTGTTGAGCTGGAACTGACCGTAGATGCCTGTTTGAGATGCCGTGCACGCGTTGCGTGATGTAGCAATCATATTCCGTGCCAATGAGCAATCGACGCGCAATCAAGCCTCTCATTGAGCTCTCCGTCACATCCTTCTCGAGTGTCTTCATCCAGCGTTGCAGCGAGAAGCGTCTCGAATCCTGTCGGCAGACCTCGAGTCATTCTGGCTTGCGCATCGAGCTCGGAGCTAGAGCACCTGAGATCAGCAAGCAATGAGGTGACAGCGCAGCGCATGTGACAATGCTTGTCCATGTGCCCTTTTCGCAGCAAGCGACACATTGCAAGATGAGCTAGAGGTATGGCAATCTTTGTTGAAGAGTTCATGATGGATCGATGTCGTTGAAAGTCACGTGCTTTCTATTTCATCCCACGCATCCACCTGGCCACCTGGGCAGTCAGTCATCCACACGACCAGACTCGACCAGCTGCAGCAGAAGCATAAGCTGATCACGAAGGTATTGCGCGCACTGATAGCATCGCCTTGACTTGAAACACTGCGCAGCTGTCGGAAAAATGGCGGCAACCGCTGGACAAGCAGCTGGCGAGGAGACCTCTTTACACTTCGTCACAGGTGCTCAGCGACGGGCCACCTATCGCCCAGCAGCCCTTCGCACCAACTCTTCTGCGCGTCTCGATAGCGCCGCCTCGGCTGCAGCCCAAGCGAGACGCGAAGGCTATTCCCGTGCGCCAGCTAGTGAACAAACTTCTGGCGCATCGACCGGTATGAACACTAACAAAGGCCGCGCTCGAAGCGGCACGACAACGAGTACGGCAAGTACCGCCACGTTTGCCTCGACCGGCGGCGGCATCACGCGTGACCATTGGCAGCCAGATGCCTCTGCCACAGCCTGTACAGCGTGTGCGAAACCCTTTACCTTCCTTTCACGCAAGCATCATTGTCGTCGTTGCGGCATGCATTTCTGTTCAGCCCATTCACGGTATACTGTCCTATTGGCGCCGGACGCCACCTTTGTTCGGCCGCAGGAAAGCAGAGAGGCACAAAGCGGCAGGGCGTGTCCGAGATGTCGGCGCGAGTATGAATTGTTTTTGAGTCCACCGATTGTCAGACGGCCGAGTGGGGCGGCACAAGGACCGCGTCCGACAGGTGTCCCCATGACGCAGGCGAAGAATACTGAGGAAGAGGAAGGCAGGAGTCTGCCGGCGCAGTCGGTACCGAGTGACTGGACGTGGTCGACCTTCTAAGTAATGATAGAATCTTAATGTACAGATGCAGCGCTAGAAATGCTAATCGACGGATATCCTACGCTACTGCAAAAACGGCTTGGCCACCTTGCGCTCCTCAAGCGAGCCACGGTCAGACCGCATCTCTCGCCAGCTGACTGGATACATCATTTCGCCAAACTCATCCCAGGCAAAGACAACACCCAGCTCATTCTGTGTCGTTGCCAGGTAATACGCACCGGCATCACCCAACGAGATGACTTGGGCACGACAAATATCACCTGGTCGAAAACTCGCCGTCACCTGCGTCTTGTCCTTGTCATGAAGATGGATATCCGCCACGCGAATAATGCCCGTAAACTCATCCTGCAACGCCGTCGTGCCAATCACAATAATTTGCGCATTCGCTTGTAAGCGACTGATGCGCGTAATACGACATAGAACAATATCGCCGACTTGTGGCAAGGGCGTTTCAGCCGTCATCATGTCGTCCGAGGCCGCACGATGCCGCGCGGGGCGTTGGACGCTGAGTCGTGGCGGTTTGCATGTTTCATTTGTGTGCACGGTACCAATCAGTGTTGCTGCTATCCGGCCTTTGTGTAGGATTGTGCCGGGACCGGGTGTGTATTGCGCAGCTGAGCCTAGATCATCGCCGACAAAGACGCGGGACATGATAGATCAAGTTCCTGGATGGTGATTACCTGCGTATCTTGTATGGTGGTGACTTTTCTTGGCGTGCGACGACGACGACAAGAAAGACGACTGTACATGTGCTACTGTACTACTTGGAGGACTACTCTTGAACAACCATTGCTAGATACAGACTACATCAAACTCTATTAGCTAGTCATGAGCCAATTCGCTGTTGATCTCTGGGAATCCGTCTTCACACCTGGTGTCACGCCAGCCCTGCTGAAAGCCACGTATGGCGCCTTTGTCCTGCTCATCACCACACTCTCGGTGCTCCTCGTCTTTACCCGAAACATCCACGTCTTTGCCTTGCTTGTCCTCAGCTTGGGCCTCGTAGCTAGTCTGATGTGGTTTCTAGCAGAACTGGATGCTGCCAAGCGCCAGGGGACGCTGTCAAGTACGCAAGAGGTCAGCACAGAAGCTACTGAAACGACAGTCAAAAAGACGCTCTAAAAAACTTCAGACTGCGCTCGTATCGTTGTCGAACGATCAGACTGTTGCGCACACGTTGAAACGACGCTGTTTTCAAATTGCGCTTGGACCCATGTAGGCATAAAATCAAGGGGCGGCCCATCTCTGCTCCGTTGACGTTGGCATCGCATGTTGCTGTGTTTTCATCTTCTAGCGGTCGTCAACGCTGCTGCTGTTTATATGCACAAACGAGGTCTTGTTGCACGTCAAGTGCCCGGCAGCATCATCCTATCACCTGCACAAATTGAAAACATGATGGCCGCGTTGCGTCAGGCAGGGGCGCCAGCAGATGCCAATATCATGCAGGTGCAGACTTCTGCCAATCAACGTCTGGAGATTTGTAAGTGTCCCGTTTCCGACTACGTCTCTGACTGTAGTAACGAATACTGGAACAGAAAAGAAGGTCTGGCAGGCTGGGTCCACCCAGCCTGGTGACGCTATTGCGCAAATCATGACGAGCAAGCCAGTGACCAAGCTCAAACGTCACAGACAAGATGCACCGGGTCAAACCAAGAAGGATGCACAAAACAAGGACGCTCCCGGACAGACCAAGAAAGAGGGCAAGGCAAACGAGCAGCGCGACGCTGCACAAGTTCTTGTCGCAGCAGAAACGCTTGTCCCCGGCCAGTCGCTCGTCTCTGCACCCGCACCCGCCGCTCCACCCACAGAACAAAGCCTCGCGGCGCCTGTGCCAGACCTGAAAGTCAATACTGTCGAAAACGGTCGCGCTTCCGCCGCCTCGGTCGATGGCAATACCGCCGTCGATGGCGCCAATGCGTTTGCAGAATCACGCGGTCGTGGCGCGTCTGTCAGTAATACGGCCGGCTCGGCGTTCATCTCGGGGCAGGGCACGGTCGCTGCATCCGGCGCGACACCGGGCGGCTTGGTCGTCGCCGTCATCAACACCACGCCCGCTGCAGAGACTCCAGGCGCAGCACTGACGAATGCTAACGTCAATACCAATGTCAATGCCGTCAGTCGCGCAACCAGTCCAGGACTCGGCGGTAACCGCAACTTTAACGTCCTCGTCGGCGGCAACAATGGTCTCGCCTTTTCACCCAATCAAATCTCGGATGCACAGCTTGGCGATACAGTCACCTTTATCTTTGGCAGCAGCAACCATACCGTGACGCAATCTTCCTTTCAAAATCCATGTACTTTCAATGGCGTCGGTGCCGATTCAGGCTTTCTCGCGAGTACCAATAACCTCACCACGGGCAATACAGAAGGCGCACCCGTCATTCAATATGACATTGCTACCTTGGCACCACAATTCTTCTTTTGTGCACAGGGGATGCATTGCATGCGCGGCATGGTCTTTGAGATTAATGCCGCACGCGCACAGCCGTTTGCGAGTTTTGTCAAGGTCGCGAGTGAGCAAGGTGCTGCTGCCATGGCGACAGCGGTGTCTGCTGCAGTCGTGCGCGTGGCTGTCAATGCCACGGCTGGGAACACGACCGATGCACTCATCATTGGCACGAGTCAGTTTACAAGCACGCTGGCAGAGGTGAATGCGATCGCCACGCCGACAGCAAGTGTCGAGGGACTGTCCAACCTGACTGAGAACGGTTCGGGCTTTAATAGTTCAGACGCATTGGCGCCAACAGCGACAGGCGTAAGCACACTCGCAGATTTGACCGACACGCGCGCTATTGTCAATGGCGCCGGCACGACCGCCACGGATCTCATCAATACAAATGGCGCATGCCTTGCTTCCGATGGCGTATCGGCGGTGGACAACGCCGGTGGCTGCTTCCAAGTCTGGGCGCCGCAACAACTCGCTGCCGGTGCTGCAGGAATCAATGCTGGCCAACTGGAGAATGCGGCAACGAGTTTTGTCAATCTCGGTCTCGATACGACTGTCGGTGTCGATGCCTTGTTGAACGACACGTCGAGCACGACACCAACGACGACGTCATCATCTGGTAGCTCAAGACAGTTGCAGCTGCTCGTGTCCACCACCACGACACAGACAGTAACGGGCGCAACGGCAGCGGCGCTGAGTCTCAAGCAGCAAGTGGAAGCCTTTGGCTTGCCGTATCCAGGCACAGGCAGCGTCACGTCCGTCTCTGCAAAACGGAATCTTGAGAAACGGCCATGGTCATTCAAGCGTATTCAACGTGCGCTGGGCATGCGGTAGCGGAGATAACTCCCTTTGTATATACACTTTTGTAAACAGTCTTGCCATCTATCTCATTCATCATGTCTATATGTCCATGCTCATCTCATCTCACATCATGCGCAAGTGCGCCATTTGCTCATCCAAACTCTGCATTGAACCCTGCCGATCAGGCGGCGGGTGCATCGCCTGCTGCTGATAGTACTGCGCCGCCAGTTGGAGTTGCAACGATTGCTGCTGCTGTTGTACTTGATGCATCATTTGCATCTCAAAGGTCGAAACAGGCTGCTGTTGCGGTGTCGGAAAGCCATAGAGCATCGGCGAGAGGGGCGCCGGAAAGTAAGGTTGTACGGGCAAGGTGCGCGGATGGTCATAGACACTGTTTGGATCCGTCATGATGCCTAGACCGAGATGGGCGACATAATTGGGAGCCACAGGCGACATGGCGAGCGGTGAGGCCGTCAGTGAACCAGCGGAAGAGGTGGAAGATTGTCGACCATGCTGCAGAGGCATGACGAGCTTGTTGAGTGTTTTCGTACGTTCATTTTTGCTTTGCCAAGAACTCTTGAGCGGTCTGCCCTTGACAATGACGCCTTGTAGCTGGACAATCGCCAGCGCTGCATGATCATGCGTGTCCATGCGTGCAAAAGCAAACCCGCGATCAGCATACATCATGATTTCTTGCACCATGCCAAACGCCGCAAGCAGTGGAAAGAGGTCTTCCTTGTTGGTGTCTGCGGCAAGGTTGCCAAGGTAGAGCGTCGTGCAGGCAAGCGGTGTCTGTAAAACCACAATAGCGTACTGCTCTGCCACCGCAAGCGATTGCAAATTGGATGGCGCAATGTTGAAGAGCTTGTTGCTCCCGGGTGCTTCATACATGAGCAACGATGCTGAATGCGTAGACTGCTTCATGTTTGCCCAATTGATGCGAATCTCTCTAGAGCCAATCAAGGTGCCTGTCCGTTCGCGCATCGCCTGCTCTGCCTCGTCGCGATCGCGAAACGAGACAAATCCGTATCCGCGCGAATGTCCCGTCTTCATGTCCCTACTGTCAGCTCTGATCTCATCCGAAGAGGATGTACCACATGACACGCGCGTCCGAGATGCTGTTGTAAGTTGCAAACGCCTCGTGCAACTCTGCATCGCGCACCTCTGGCGCAAGATCGCCCACAAAGAGTGTAAAGTGCATGGCAGTCTCTTCGCGCGCACTTGCCACGCTTGTTGACTGGTAGGCAATGTTGACTTTGAGTGTGCATCCTTGTATGGTTCGACCTAGTGTCAGCGTGGCTTGCGCAGGGCATCTCTTACTGTTGAGTGTTTCAATCGCGAGCTGCGCAGAGGCAGGATCATCAAACTCGACAAAGGCATACTTGAGCATGCAATTGAGCGTACCCTTTTCGATCATCTTGACAGATTGCACACTGCCAGCAGTGGCAAAGATCTCGCACAAAGTCTCCTCGTCCATCGTGAGTGGCAGATTGCCGACATAGACTGCGCGCTTCGATCCAGGGTCATAACGTGGCAGCTGAGGTGCTGACAAAGATGCCGTCTCTGCCGCTTGGCTACAGCTGGAGCGCGACCGTCTTTGCTGATTTTGCGCGTGCATGGCTGTGTCGATACTGATGGTGTCTGGCGGTGCTTTCCTACTCTCTCGCTTCTTGTGCATCCTAGAGGACGGTCTGTCAGTTGCCTGAGGTGATTCTCCGTCTGACTGTGACATGGCGACCTGAGCTCTAGACGCGTCAAGGACTGATGCTTGCTCTTGCTCTGTCCCTCTGTCTCCTTGTGGTGTTTTCAAAACAAAAACAAGAAAGCGCGAATCTCAGAGGGACAACTGCGCCACAGTCGTACGGCCCTCGCAATTATCAATTGCACTACTTGTACTGGGCAGGTCCAGGTACAACGACTCGCGTTTATGACAATGGAGGTCACTACAGCATATGCTCATGGCGCTTGTAATAAATGAACTGATTCTTCTAAGTATGCGAATGCCGGCCCCTATCACCGCAGCTGCAGCTGCAGCTGCAGCTAGCGAGACGACGCTTTGCAAAGGCACACGCTTATGCACATGTGTCCGACGCGACCGTTGTCAAAATACCAATCTTGACGGTCACATATAATACCCTATCCTGAAAAGGGCGTGATAGCTATGTGCAAGCTTATGCGCACGAATGTTAGCCAATCCGAACGATTTGAGGAATACGGTATTGTGGACTTTGTGGTTGGTTGTTGTCAAAGAGCCCACAGCTACAGTGCAGAAACGATTGCGAATGTGATTGAACTACGAAATGACTGAGCTTCAAGAGAAAGCTCCATTACTCCATGAAGAGCGAGATATCGTCGATTGAGTTTTGAAATATCGGCATCAAAAAATGGATGACTAATGTTTGTTGATCGCGTTCAACTGGAGTTCTTTACACAATCTGCCAAGCATTTAGTGTAAGCTTGGTATAGAAGGGATGGGTCCGCACACCTGGTACCCGAGCATGAAACACATTGACTCAAGCAATCTTCCACCTTGCTGGAACGTATAGAAGGGATGGGTCCGCACACCTGGTACCCGAGCATGAAACACATTGACTCAAGCAATCTTCCACCTTGCTGGAACGACAAACTGCTTCACAATCTTCTCGTAAACCTGCTTCTGTTGCAAGCAGTGCTGTGATCGCCAAGATGAAGGCTACTTGCAGAAGATTGCGGCCCATCTTCAAACCCAAAATGAATTTCTTCTGATTGCTAGTCTTTGGTTGCAATTACTGATATACTGTCATACCTACAGCTTTGCCCGTGTGTAATACCTTTTGAGTCCAAGAATGAGCTGTCGTAGGATGCGCCAATACTGATATTGAAAGGTGACGGGACCTTGTGAGACCTTTATAAATTCGACAGACTATGTGATTAATAATGGCAACGCGGATAAACCCACAGATGGCACCATCAGCTGCGGCTGCAAGTGAAAGCGAAGCGCGCGGCTTTTCCGAGATAAGTGTTACTTCGTGTCGTACGGACGCTCAGCTTTAGTCATGCGCTTGTTTGCGGGTTTAATGGGCGCTCCGCATTTTGTCATGTGGCGTTCGTCAGAAGCTTGAGGTTCTCCTGTAGCTTTACGCCCTCGATGAACACAGATGGTGCTCAGCTACGTGGATTTTGAGGCGAGATCCAGGAAAGGACATACGTTGCAAAAGACAATGCGATTGTAATTCGATTACGAGAAGGTTTGCTGAAAGGAAAGTCACGGAGTCCCAAGCCGAGATCGTACTATTTTGGGTCTCAAGTGTCGACTTTGTGAAGATTGTGGCTGAAGTCAAGGTGGAGTCCCACCCTTGAGACGCTTCCCAATGCAAATTCTCAAGCAGTTAGAAAGTTTTTCTGGAGTTCTTGCTCGCAGTGTGTATTTGTAACAATTGACCGCCTTGCACACTTCACAGTCCGCCGTACAGGCTGCAGCTGGGCGCTTTTTGCAAACAGTGTCACACACATTTGCAGTCACGGTCACTTCGAGCAGTGTTGTAGTCACCAGGATTAAAGCCAATCGCATTGTATCACGATTTAGCTGCAAAAGCATGACGATGGGTGATTCTAATGGTTAGCCATTGATCGTAAAGCTTTCAAGATTACGCCGGATCTGCAGCAGTGGTTGAGTGTCTTACTTCTTCAGTAAGAAAACGAGATATCGCGCCGTAGCTATAGCTGCTGCCAAGTCCTTGAAGGGACTTTGAAACGGAGCAGATAGTGTGATTAGTAAAGCATCTCGGAGAGGCCGGCTATTGATATCGAATAAATCGACACGATAATGCGGCTGTTCCGTGAAAAATGTTACCAGACGTGGTCATGACGTTCAGTTGCACGCGTGGACATTCCTACGGGCTCAATGAGCGTTTCTCCCTTCATCTTATCCCGTGATCTACCGTTGTGCATGTACCCTCTGTGGGCACAAATGACTATCAGCTGTGTGCATGCTCAGGGAATCTCGGAGAAAGACATATCTTGAAAAAGATTGTCATTAAGATTGGACAACGAGGGTCATTTTGCTGAGAAATAAAATACAGCTGCAGCGTTCGAACAAAACCGGGACGACTTGTGTCTTGAAGGCCGGCAAATGAAGTAAGAACGTATCCAATCTTTGTGTAGACGGCCAAGGCAAGTTTTTAAGCACGAAGCAAGGTCCGACTGACTCCCCTGGAACGTGTCTCCAACATTCACCACTCTTACACACTTCACAGTCATTGATGCACTGTGACTTTCCCACGCAAACGGTGTCGCAAATATACGCAGCCACATTTGCCCCAAGCAGTGCGATCGCCAAGATCACTGTCAATCGCATCGTATTCAAAAGCATAACTGTTGAAGAGTCTGCTGGTTAGCCATCGGTCATAGTTTCTGACGAGCAGATGCAGTCTATGCAGCAATAGTTGTGTAAGATACCTTTCAGCCGAAGATGAGCGATACGAGTCAAGCTGCAGCTCTGACCTGGAAAGGTCTTATCATGGAGCAGAAGAAAGTTTGATTATCAATACGAAATCGGATAGGCCGAGTGCAGCTGACGGTGTCGTATCTATCGGCAGGAAATTTGCGGCTTTCCGAGATAAAATATCACCTTATCTGATTACGATGCACCATCGGGGTGAAGCTTACAGAATCAATGTGCGCTTTCAAATACTTGAAGTGTCTCTGATAGTCCATGAGTAGCTATTTGCTATGGCTGATGTCTTCAAGCTTCGCAGTACAGCTTGGACACTTTTATAGCCGCAGATAGTTTTGCCACATCAAAAAGTTGTAGCTGAGCTTTGTCAGTCAGCTAACATTTGCTGACTAATTGAATGTCAGTTCGCTTACATTTGCCCTTTTTAAAAGTGCAGACGTTCTCGCAATCTCAAACAAAACCCACGGGCCTACTCCTTGGATTTGTCAGCTTCGGCCCTGATCCGCCAGCAGCTTTGCAATTGCAAAAACAGTCTATAGGCCCCCAGCCTCATTTTCAATTCTACTTGGAACAATCATCACTATTTGCACATAAGAACGGCATGCAAATTTTGCCAGGAAGTGATGGTCATCTGTACACAATGTCTAGCTCGCCACTTGGTCTGCACTGGGAAACAGTGAAAGTGAATGACCAGAGCACAGTTATTGTCCCGACAAAGGGCCATCTTTGGATGAAGTCATAAGGAGATGGTGCGGGGATTTATTATAGTTCCGATGCCTACAACCCGAGAGACCATCCTCTTCACGTTGCCTTTTCTATCTCTACATAGAATCGACTAGGAAAATCGACTGAGACGTGTCAATCACGAAGACAAACTCGATCATTTTGCGCGAGCAATTGGAGAGACAAGTCTGTTGTGTTGCTTGATGCACCGCGTGTGAGCTCGCGGATGTTGCGTCGTGCGGTATCTGTCATACCCTTGAGTTCAGGAAGGGTAGATGCTAGCTCGCAAAGATAAGTAGAGGCCCTGTCTACTTAGAAGCTAAGCCCTGAAGAAACGTATCGTAACAAACTCTAGATCGTAGCTATCGGTCGATAGCGAGCTTTCTTTCCGTCTTGTGCGCGACTTCTAGAGTTGTCCTCATTGACTCCCGGAGATTTCGAAATCGGTCTGGCGAATCAGACAAGGTCAGCGACTATAACTGATTAAACTTTCATGGAATTTACTTTGCCCTTTTCCTTTGCTGGCGTTGTCTGCTGCAGCTGACCTTGAAAATCGCGATAACAGGAGGGACGCTCCCTGAACAGCTACGGCTACAGGTTAGTCCGCCGAACAACTACCGCTTCAAGGTTCGCTGCTTCTCAGCACCTTTTGTAATCTTGGTTTCCACAAACAGACCCTTACGCCGTCTGACAGAGTCCATATATCGCTTGGCCACAACTTCGCGATCGCCCTTTGCACCAAACTCTTCGATTTCATCCTCCGTTGTCGGCACCCAAAAGGGATCTTCATCCAAAATCTCATAACCGATGAAAATGAGCTGCGGCGAAGCGGCGCCCGAGGTTTGCTTCCGAATATAGTCTGAAAAGCCGAATGACTCGACAACTGGCAGAGTGGCGCAGATGGTAAAGAACGGCGTACCTTCCTTCATTTCTTCAGCCAAGATCTTGCCGCGTCGTTTGCTAATGACACCATAGACCTTGCCCAGCACGTCCATGGACGCTTGTACATCGCACGAGTACATGGCCAGCATGAGCCGAGGCGACCACTCTAGGAAGCCGCGCTTGATTGTCTCCCGCACTGACGAGATCAGCTGGCCGTGAAGTTGTGACAGGCGGGAGCGGAATGTGTCTTCTTCGTCTGTAGGTACGCTAATATCAAATTGCTCGACAAAGACAGCGATGCCTTGAACTGGTTCTGCGCACAGCGGACCAAGATTCATGGCAAGCTGAAAGCCAGTGACGAGGTAATCCTCAAAGTCTCTTGCCGTAAAAGTGGGTGCATTCTCCTTTTGTGCTAGTAGTCCAGATTCGCTGAGGTCCTTCAGCGCACGCTTCAGCGCGCCGGTACTGTCAATCAACAAATTGGGGCCAATGCGACGCGGACCAAAGGCGCAAATTTGCTCGACGACGCTCGACCAATCTTCACCATCCTTTGCTTCCTTGAATTGCAGGTTCAGCTCCTCCTTGAATTCGGCAAGCGTATAGGCGGCATCTGTCTCGACATCATCGTCTTCCAGTTCTGCAGCCTGCTCGGCATCCAAAACGCCTGCCGGGCTCAACTGGAGCTGCTTAATGGCAGCAGCATGGTCTCGCAGGAATTGTGTGACATTCTCAGGCAACGGTCGCGTTCGAAGCGTCAGAGCCAGCGCATCGCCGACAACAGTAGACACTGTTCCGCGCTTGAGATCTTTGACTGTCGGTCGTAAGTCACCACAGACAATCGTCTCGCGAAACGGCACAATCGGCGCCGACGCTTGCACACCACATTTTGCAAAGCGCTCTCGCAAATCGCGCAGACAGCGTTCAAGATGCAACTCTCCGGCCGTCAAGATAACGTGCTCGCCTGTTTCCTGCAAATGCACTTCAACGCATGGATCAGCCTGATTGAGCAGCCGAAGGCCTTCAGTGAGTTTTGGTAGGTCTGGTGGATACTCTGGCTCGAGGGCGATCCTGACAATCGGCGCACTCGCCATACTGACACCGGCCAGGTTGATGCCTGGATGAGCGCTGCAGAGGGTACCATTCTTGAGTACTTTGCCTTCGAGACCTGCAACGCCAAAGACGTTACCAGCAGGCACAGCATCGAGCTTGATGAGTTCGCGACCCATGATGAGATAGAGTTGTCCGATCGTTACCTGCGAGACGTGCTTTTCGGGTTTGCTCGGATCGTACTTGGGGCCATAGACAAACATCGTATCGCCTGTACGGATCGTGCCTGAATAGATTCTGCTGAAGCCAATCAAGACATCGTCTGATTCTGGAACGGTTTCTTCGACAGCTGCATCCTGATCTTCTCGCGCTGGTGTCGATGTACCGCTCTCAGCGTCACCGCCTTCTTTTCGTATCCGTGCAGCTTCACGCATTTCCTCGGCCGTCAACTGACGACGTTGATTTTGAGGTAGGTCTGTACGCGGAATGGCCACCATTTTGCTGACATAGCAGACGGTCGGTTGCGCTTCAGCACAACCACAGGCGAGCATGCCTGTCTTGACGAGGTCGCTGACATTGCGATGACCGGGTACCTCTCTAAAGATTTTTGGTAGCCTCGCTTGCTGACCGGCGAGCGGCGAGGGCAGGTAAGCGACAACCGAGAGAAGAATGGCTGAAGAGAGTGGCAGCCATCCATGCATCATGCTCTTGACGAGTCCTGCGTAATCTTTGCTCTTGATATCTCTTGGTAGCACCTTGAGATTGAGTGCCTTGACGATCTTTTCAATCTTTTCTTGGTTGCGATTGAGAAGGCAGGCATCATAGACGGCCCAGATGTTGTCGAGCACGAATTGCACAAACATGGGTTTGAGATTGCGGCCCTTGAGCTGTTTTTGAGAGAGCACCTTTTTTGTCTTTGGGTCAAGATAGAAATCGCCCCAGAGAACCTTGTTAAGGAGTGACCGCTTAATGCCTAGCTTTTGTTCATAAAGCGCGGCAAATTGGTCGACGCGGAATGCCCAGCCGTCATACGCAGAAGCAATAATGACATTGCCCTTTTCCGGTGCAAAGTAGATATCTGTATCATCCTTTTCATCAAAAGTATCGTCGATGTCGGCATCGAGGTTGAGCGACTCGACCGACTCTTCCAAACGCTTTTCGAGCTTTTCGCGCCACCTCATGTCGTCCACCATACGTTCACCGGCGAAGAAGGAACCCATGACGGCATTGATTTGCTCGACAAGCCGTACAAGATGCGTATGTGCTTCGCGCGCACTCAGCTTGAGTTCTGTAATAAGCCGGTCGACCTTGTTGATGACGAGCACGGGCTTAATTTGTTCATCCCAGGCTTGTCGTAGGACTGTAATGGTTTGTGAGCAGACGCCCTCGACGGCATCTACCAGCACAAGGGCACCATCGCAGAGCCGAGACGCTGTCGAGACTTCAGATGAAAAGTCAACGTGACCGGGCGAATCAATCAGATTGATGAGATACTCTTCTGGTACGGCTGTGCTGTCTTCGGCTGAGGTCTTATTGACGAGCTGAAAGTAGAGCGAGATGGCACTTGATTTCATGGTAATGCCTCGCTCCATCTCGTCTTCTCTGCTATCGAGATATCGGACAGTGCCAGCAAGCTTACTGCTAATGATGCCATTCGAAGCGAGTAGGTTATCAGCAAGCGTTGTCTTGCCATGGTCGACATGAGCAAGAAGACAGAAGTTGCGGATGTTGTGTGGGTTCTGTTGTAGAGCAATAAGCTTTTGAGCGGGAATGACGGGCATCTCAATGCTGCTACTATACCAGTCTAGTCTAGTACGTGTAGCTCTAGGTTAGGCTCGATTCATCCTATTAGCTTTTTCGGTCGTTGCAGTTGCCTTGTCTGATGTCAGCGACACAACCACAACGACCACCTGGGCCTCTCTACTTCGAGTACAAGGCACGAGTGAATCTAGAGTGCATAACACAGCACCATGGCTTCAGCAGAAGACCATCCGCATCCACACTTCCCAGCCGGCGCAACACCCCTTCTTCCGCATCAGCCGCATCCCGCGCTGACCTCTGCAGCCCTCCACGACGAGACTGTCTTGAAGACCGGCATGCTTGGCAAACGCACGGCGCATACACGCACCTGGCAACAACGCTGGTTTGTCCTACGCCGTACGGCGCTTGCCTATTATAAGGATGCAAGCGAATATGAGACGCGGCGGATCATTCCGCTTGATTGTATTTCAGGCGTCAGCTCAATCTCCGATGGGCCAACCGCTTTGAGTCCTGGTGATAGGATGGATAGCGGCATGAGTGGGTCGCCTGCGAAAGAAAAGAAAGCGCACGCCACATTGACACTCTATGTCCGTTCGAGAAGATTACGACTACAAGCGGCGTCGGAAGAAGAAGCACAGGCATGGGCACAGGCACTGAAGGCCGCTCTGCAAGCCGATAGACAACCAAACACGCCTCAGACAGATGAAAGACGCGGTAGTGACGGGACTGCTTTTTTGAGCATGTCGGATACGGAAGATGAATCAAGCGCAAGGCCACCAACAGCACCTTCAGCTGCCTTGACACAAGCGCAAGACGCGCCTGAAAAGGTGGTCATGCAAGGCTTTCTACGTCATTTGCTCCATTATAATCATCATCACCACAGCGATTCCACCAAGCATGATCGACCTGAACGACGTCGTCTCTCTTCGCTTGCACAACGTGTCCGACACCCGCTTCACGCCTCTCACCGAACCGCCAGTCCCTCCGCCGCGACACAAAGTGGGTCTCGCAAGATGCGTGGGAAACGTTATTGGTGCGTCTTGCGCAGTCATACAGGCTTGTATTTGTATGCCGATGAGCATGAGTATGAGGTGGTGGATATCTTGCCGTTACGCGAGATGTTGGATTGGACTGATTTGGAATTGCCCGAACACGGCGCACTGCGCAAGACGTTGACGGCAGCCAGTGGTGCGACGACGTCGTCTTCAGAGGAGGAAGAAGGCAATGGCCGCGCCTTTGTCTTGCAAATTATTATGCAAAAAGAGAGTCGTATTTTCGCAGCGGCGAGTGAGGCGGCGTTGGATGAATGGCTCGGTGCGTTGCAGAGTCGGATTGAGTGGCAGCAGGCGAGACGTAAATCAGCAAGTGAGCCGGTGTCTGCAAGTGCTTAGCAACGCGCATCATAGTCGCCATTGCAGATCAAGAATTTCTGAGGGACGGACTGAATGGTTGCATTGCATTGTCGCTTGTTGAGGGCGATGCCGCTGCCGCTGCTTCTGCTTCTGCTTGTTTGTCCAGCAACGTAGGCTTAGGCACCTCGATCGGCTCATGAGTAAGCTGCGATCCAGCCAACGAACTGCGACGATTCGCAGCACGCACCTGCTTTCGCGTGACGGGGGATCGCGCAGTGGCCAAGCCCAGCATCTTGAGACGCCGCCCGATCGAGACACTCGAGAGGGTCACGCCGCATTGATGCATCACGACGGTGCGCAGGGCATTCAAGTCGCGCTGCGGATCCTCCAGAAGCGCATCACGCAAGGCCTAGCACTGATTAGCATCTTCTGGACGTCGAGGTTGCACATGGACAGACCTGGTCCGTTTCATCTGTAAATTTACTCGGTCGACCTGTTTTTTTACCTGCAGCGTCTAGCTTTGGCTGCACCGTGTCTGCCTCTCTCAACAATCGTAATGCGCGATAGTAGGTCGTCCGCGAGATGCCGCCTTGCACGGCAGCTGCGTCTGGCTGTGGATCATTCATACGCACTGGTATCGTCTGATCGACGATCAGATCCGGCGAGGCTGAACGACGGTCTCCTGCAGCAAGTGACAGGGTACTATCGAGTGCGCGCTGCGTTTGTGGAAATATATGACGGACGCCTCGAAAGGCTCGCGACTGTTCGGCAGTCAAGCCATAAGGCGATGGAGCAGCTGTGTCTTGGTTGGGTGTGTCTGACAGATCCTCATAGCTATGACTGGCATGTCCTTGACTGGACATGCTTGTAGCTGTTATAAAGAGCGTCAAAGGCGTCTGCTTGAATGAGCAGTAGCTAGCCAATTGGTCTTCAGCAGTAGAGCAAGCAAGAGGAAGCGATTGAATAGCCCGTGTCCATATCCATGCGCTATAGACCTAGCGAGAACTAGCGTTCATGATCATCTGGTGGTCGCGTCTTGTGCTTCGTCGCGTTTGTCCGTGGGATCTTTTCTCTGAATTTTCGAATTTTGGCGCGGCAAGAAAGAAAACAAACACAGAGCTCGGCCGCGGGCAAACACAACCCTGTCAGGAGAGTATGATAGCACGCCGTCGTACACACCAGTCAGGAGAACGGATCTGCTCGCACTTCTTACCGAGGCCTCTCTCTTGATCTTTCTGCGGTTGAGACTGTCTCCCAAGTCCGGATCGAGAGGATTCTGCTAGGTTCGGCCCCACTTGCAGCAGAAGCAACAGTCACAAAGCATCTCCTGTCCGATGACTTTGGCTGCTTCCTCTGGCGATGCGTTTGGTTTGAGGCATCGTCTATGTATGTGCTAGTTTCTATCGATACCCGAGTCTGACCCCGTGTTCTGCTTGACTCTGACTCTGACTCAGACATCGGAGAGAGAGAGAGAGAGAGAGAGAGAGAGAGACAGACACGCCTCCAAGGTGACCTAGATTACCTAGGGGCCCGCCCAACTTACTCGCCAGGTCGCATCAAAGCAAACCTCCTGAACCCACGATCCCTCAGTCAGGGAGACTTGCGCAGACAAGCAAGCGCCATCCTCTAGTCTACCCTATCGCAGGTCAAAGGCAAGGACCAGACGAGCGCATCGCTTGAGCGTTCTTCTAGAGAGAACCAAAGTGGGGCCACGTCTAGAAGCTGATAACGACCGCAGCACACAACCCTATACTTCAACAAAAGACTCTCTCCTAGATCCTACAGACAGGCGCATAGACCTTGCGCTGCACCTGGGCAAGCGCGCCGTCTTCAACCAAGATCCAAGGTACTTTACCAAACACATCAAAGAGATCAAAGAGATCAAAGAGAGACAATCACAAACAGCAGCAAGCAAGTCGAAGGTGCGCCCACCATGACAACCTCCCTAGAGGGCTGTATCTTCACACTCTGGGGCCGCTTCCAAGGCACAACGCAAGCAGCGGTGGCTCAACAAATCGTCGATGCAGGCGGCACTGTCGACCGCGATCTTCAGCTCGCCACGCACCTCCTCTGCGATCAGCTCAACTTACGGAAGCAAGAGTCACAGGCGTTTGAAAAGGCAGGCGGCAAGTTGGTGACGCGAGAATGGTTGTATCGTCAGATCAACACGGGGACGGCGGGTATGCAGGCGGCGGGTGCAGGTGCAAGTACAAGTACGAATACCAGTGCAAGTACGAGCAAACGTGGCAAGGGACATGCTCAGGACATCCTCGCAGCAGCAGCCTCTGTCTCGGGTGTCCCTGTTTCAAGCGCAAGTACCACCTCGATGACGCCAAGCAGCAGCGGTACGACTAAGACGACTGCTAAACCCCGTGCACAAGCATCCACTCTCCGTCCAGCAGCGTCCATCTTGCAAGGAGGCAGCACTGGTCCCGCCTCAACCTCCAAGAAACGCAGCGCCAGCAGCTTCTCCCATTCTCGCACCGCAACAAGTCCAGGTCGATCCTCGCAGAGTCGCAGTCGCAGTAGTAGCCCGCTTGCCGCGCGATCGACCAGCACGCAGCGTGCCGTCTCGACACGCGCACCTTCACCGATGCCTCTTCCTCCTCAACGCAAGAAACGCAAGACCTGTGTCGTGCAAGATACGTTGCCCCTTGTCTCGACACGTGCATCGGGATCCTTGTCGCCCGTAGTGGCGAATGATGATGTGGCGGCTGACGACGACGAAGAAGCTGCTGTACCGGCCGAAGACTGTATTGTGCCGCTCGATGAGCAATACCCTGGCACGTTGCGCGACACCGTCTTGATTGACGAAGGTGGCATCTGGGATGCCATGCTCAACCAGACCGAGTGCGTCTCCCTACCATCATGCTTGAAGCTTTATGCTAACGATTAGCATTGCGTCCAACAAGAACAAGTACTACGCCATTCAGCTCATCAAGCGCGACACGGCTTTTGAGCACTACAACGTCTTTAGTCGCTGGGGACGCGTGTAAGTCTTCCTTTATTTTGTCAAGTGCAAGCTGACCTCTAGCGGCATCCGTGGCCAATCTCAACTCACCGGCTTCTCAAACCTCGAGGATGCCAAGCTACACTTTCGTCGCAAATTCAAGGAAAAGACACGCATCGATTGGGATGACCGTGACAAAGCACCAGATGTTCAAGCGGCCAACAAGTACGCCTTCATCTCACGCGAGTACAAGCGTAAGCCAGAGACCGTTCCTGTCAACAGCCAATCCAAATCAACAGGCACAGGCAAGACGACGCCGTCGCCGCCGAAATCAAAACTCAAGCCGGCTTTGCAATCGCTTTTGACGCTCTTGTTTGATGTTGGTCGCATGGAAGAGGAGATGCGTGAGCAAGGTGTCAACATTCAAGAGCTACCACTGGGTCGATTGACAAAGGCACAGATTCGAAAAGGGTTTGCCGTCTTGTCGGAGATTAGCGATGAGATTGCCAAAGCTATGCCAGACCAGGAGACACTCTTGGCCTTGTCGAGTCGCTTTTACACGCTGATTCCACACCGTGCCAAAAACAACAATCGGCCCGAGGTACTCAAGACGCGTGAACGCGTGCGCGCCAAGTTGACGTTGCTGCAGTCACTCGATGCCCTGCGCGTCGGCACTGATTTACTCGAGGCCGATCCAGCCGCATCAGCCATGCAGGCGCCCATTCACCGTCTCGATGCAAACTATGAGAAACTCAAGTGTCAAGTCGACCCACTCGCTGCATCGGACATTCGGTACAAGATGATTGAGCAGTACGTCGACTTGACTCACAATCAAGTCTTGCCGGATTGGGGCGCCTCGCACAAGATTCAAGTCGATGCCATCTTTACACTCAAGTCGGAACTGGATGACCGCTTCACGCCATTTGCAGAAGAACCGAATCGGCAGCTCTTGTGGCACTGCTCGCGGATCGGCAACTTTACAGGTATTCTCTCAAAAGGTCTGCGCATTGCACCGAAAGAAGCGCCCTCTTCGGGTTTCAGACTCGGCAAGGGCATCTATTTCACCAACACCCTTCAAAAGGCACAACAATACTGCTACGCCTCGTCGTATCCATCCGATCAATGCATGCTTCTGTGTGAAGTAGCCTTGGGCGAGTCGCAACGTCGCTTGTATGATGACTATGCCGCCTCGACATTGGCACCAGGAAAGAACTCGACATGGGGTGTCGGCATGACGCAGCATGATCGAGAAGGTCATGTCACGATGGAAGACGGTGTCTTGGTGCCGATGGGCAAAGGTTGCATGGCGACCGAGTTTGGTGAATTGGAGTGCAGTGCGTTTACGTGGAATGAGTTGGTTGTCTATGATGTGGCACGGGTGCGACCGCGTTTCTTGCTCAAGACGACGTTTGTCAAGGTGTGAAGGCCCATTGAGGGCCTCGCACACAATTCGAACGGATCGGATGAGGCGCTGGCGAGCATGAGCGTATGAGATTGAGGACAATGATTTTGAGAGCGCGCGATACAGCTGTCGTTTTCGTTTTGCGAGTATTTTTCTTACAAGTCACGTTGCTTACATGCTGTCCCTTCCTCGACGTTGATGGCTCCAACGCATTACGATTGTGTTTGTGGTTGCGCTGTGAAGGTCGCTGACGTTTTGGGAAATTTAATGCACCTGCACAGGTCAACTCGAATTCCGTGAGTAAGCTTTGCCAACTCGGCCAATAGTTTAAGTCTTGAGAGATAAAGGCGCGAGCTGTGAGAGGCGAAGAGAAAAGCAAGTCATACAGCCGCAGGCTTTGTTCTCGCATCGAATTCGTCTATAGAAATGTCTCGGTCTGTGCTTTTGTGGCTGATCTATGGATACAATTTTAATAAATCAAACTCGAACGACTGATCCAAACCTCTTTGCATGTTTCCACTCAAATTCTTGCATTCCTTCAACTTGTGCTCCCATACCTGATACCCTATGAAGCTCTCTCATATCTTTCTTTATACAAGCAACCTCGTATGTGCAAAACAGCAAGAAAGTCAGGAGCCAATCAGCTCATGTGCAAAAACAGTGTGGAAGCTCACCAGCACCATTCGTGTTAGTTCGTTGAATGTAAATCCCAGAAGGAAAGCGCTTGGAGCCCTATGCTTGTCATTTTGCAATGTGAAGGCAACTGAATTCGTGGCACATTTGCGCAAAGCTCCTGAACAATGCATTATTTCCAACTACAAATGTGCTTGGGATTTATCCTTCCATGGCATAGATGCAGCTATTATTGGCGATGCCGGTCAAGAGATCAAAAATCAAGAATTATCGGTAGTTCACGTTTCAGCTCTCGAAAATGATCTGGTTTGCTTTTGTACCCTCTTCATGACAATCAACCGCCGTCACTTGTCCCTCATCCAGTCGAATCCATCAAACCCACAGGCAAGTTCAGCAGCAATCTCAACACAAATCGCGGCTCGAGAGCTCATTTGTCAGCTCGAATCTCTCTCTGCTCGCTTTTCAATCTTAGATTGGACTGCTGTCGTTGTGAGAAACTCAGAATTTGACTTGGACACGGCTGATGAATTTACCGATCAACTGTTTTGTACTCGATGCGAATCGTCAAAGCCACCTCAGCTTTTTTTGCTTGTGAAGCTCAAGGTTGTTGAAGACGGACCTGCCAGGCCCGCTGTTGATAGGCCTACCGCTTATAAGCCGACTGCTGTCAGGCCCAAAACGAATCGGATCGAGCAAGTTCAAAAAGTTTGGCCATCAAAGACGGTTGTAGCATGGACTATGAGCGCAGTACTGTTATACAGGATTAGACTCTGGTGACAACCTTGGCAGTCAAAACATCACGTGTATCATCATCTGATGCACAGTCATGGCAAATTTTGGTTTTGAAGATCTGATGTGCGCGTTCAATGTGCGTGCAGTTGCAATCAAGCTTTGAGTACATAAAAATGGATTGGTATCAAGCTGTGTTTACACATAGATGTCCTTCGGTTCAACCTTTTACCAGGGCAGACAGATTTACGAGTCCGCTTAGACCGTGTGAAGCGTCGCAGACCAAGACCTTTGATGTACGTTAGTAAAGGATGCGGTAGTCATGTGCTCCGTGGAAGCTACAGTCAATGCAAGATACGAGCAATTCTGACCAACAGACAAATAGAAGTAATCCGAGGTAGCTTCGAAGGTACATCTGAGTCGTGACGAGTTTGATGAGCAAATGGATAACCGGGCACTAATACTATAATATGCTAGTGTTGCCATGCAGCCTTGGAGCTACCAAGACGCTTTCTATTTGTGCATTTGTTTCTAGGAGTTGGAAATATCTGACGTTTTGTGAATGCTTTCATGTGGCTTGACTACAAAGCCTCCTGTTGACTCTGCTCTGCGGCGGTATACAAAGGTATCTTTGCCTGATTTTCTAAGTTCTTTAATTCTGGCTATTGTCCTTGTTGTACTTCAAAAGTGACAACCAGCATCCAAAGGAATGAACATAACTACAGAAACACTACCGAAGCACCCCCATGTGCGATCGAGAAATTCACTGATTTTTCCTGCTGCATTGAGTTTGGAATGGCGAGGGAACATAGAGCTCGGCTACTTGTAGTAAGATGAACTTTCGTGACATCATGCAGAACGGGTTCTATTGTTATGTCGTACTATTACGATCAGATATGGAGCCTGCAGCTGCAGCTGATAGGAGCTTCAAGTGCTTTTGTTTTTTCATGATGCTCAAAGGAACTCCTATCAAGTTGTCACCCTAACATACTCTTCAAGCATTGCAGAGAACGTTGAACATGTTGAGGGAGCCTCAAGGCAAGGTGTCCGCGGGACAATGGGAAGCAGTCACAATGTGACTTACCCCTGAGCTCCTAACATTGTTATAAGGGGCCATCCGCCGCTCCAACCTCTTTCTATACAAGTAGCATTCCTTCTAATCCTCAAGAGAACATTGCATAGCCCAGCTGCAGAAGAAAATGCCGAGCCTCAGACGACTTATGAAGCGATCTTTTGCAACTTTAATGGCTACCGTACCGGAAGCCTTTGCCGCTTACCCGATGGCCAAAAATGTATTGGGACCTGAATTCTGTCTTAGATCTACTTGGCACATGTCAAAATTGGAACCGATACGAGTGCTTCACCACCAAATTGAGGATGCGGACAGGTTTTGTGAAGACCACTGTCAAACTCGCGCGAAAGAATATGCTAGTATGCTTCAGAATCAGCCTGAACGATGCATCAGTATTGTGCAGGATGACTGTCCTTGGGATGTCGCGCTAAGTTCAGTCACAGGACTTCATTTGAGTATTACTACTGCCGCAGAAGGCGAAAGGCCACGGACTGATCACATCTCCTCTGAATTCGGATTACCAGAAACCGAATCGCACAACAAAAACCTGATACATTGTTCTTGTGCTTTCACTTTGACAATGATGCGTCAATATGAAGAACAAGCTCTGCTCGAGATATTGCAACATTATATTAAACATGCTTATCGCGAAATCTGGTCTCCTGATCCCGATTGGACGTTGAAGACATTTCTGGCCATGGCAAGCTGTAAAAAAGTTGACATTGCTGACAGGATGCAACTTCAGGGCTGGTCTACATTTTTTGAGCAAGGGACAGAATTGTTTGATCTGAAGAAATGTGGAAGATGTGACAGCAAAGATGAGGATCCCGAGACGATATCTTACACAGTGAAGTATCGATACGATGCTCACTTCCTGAATTCGTTCAGATATGTATTCATCATGACCAATGTGCTCGAGCAAAGTGTCGCACCACTTGCAGCAAGACAGAGGTCCGGACCGCCTCGAGTGACGATTGTCTGACTGTTGATTCTAGCACAATTCCTACACATATGTCAGAGTCCAAATCATGCCCAAGTTATGGTTACGACCGCAGCTGTCGTTTTATTCAACAGAAAAAGTGAGCGGATGTCAGAGATCATTGAGCTGGACTACAACAATTGCCGAAGAATCTTTGAAGCTGAGACTAGATACTGTTGAGGGAGCTCAAGATGGGACACCCGTCAGATGCTCAGTCACGAGAGTAGTCGCAATTTGACATGCTCCTCATGGCTATATCACAAGGGCTGTTCGCCGTCTCTACCTTAGTTAGCTAGCTGTGGTTTCTGTTGCTTAAGGTCACGAGCCTTGTGCGTTTGATAATTGCCGATGGCAAGCGAAATAAATGATGCGGTTCAGACACGAGTGACAGTCTATCAGGAAAATCAAGTCATGCCCCCGAAGAACAATTTCAACGACTGGCGTCTTGAGAAAGCTCGTTTCTGATCGGCTGCAAAAGTGAACGGCCTCGACGAGCATCTACTGAAGGAAAAATCAAAAGTCGACAAGATTGACAGCTCCTACCATACAATGGAGCGCAGCCACCTGTTGCGAGCCATAGATGATAGTATGTTACTACATATCCCTGGCGTGCCCTCTCAGCCTGCGAAGGACACTCAGGGTAAGCTCTTGTGATTCTTCGAGGGAGCCACGTTTCAAAGAAACGATCAACTTCACCACGAGCTTCCCAGCTACAAGAAGGAACATAGGGTGTCCGTTTTGTCTCACAACACAAAGGTAAAACCATCGAGAATGGAGGCAGTACAAACCTGGTCAAGTCACTGTCAGGTTGTAGTCAAGCGTCCTGGAGCCGATCATTACCCTGTCACAGTCAGACTGATGTTTACAAAATGTGCACATGACCTGAGCCGCAGAGTCTGTAGTTTTGCGCAGCTGAAGAGTAAAGCCTGGCTGGCATCAGAGAAACCACAGCTACAGTTGTGTTGTAAGACCGTAAGACGGGAGGTTGAATCACTTGAATCACGTGTCGAGGTTAATATTGATCCCGGGTCCAGTTACAGACGACCAATCGGAGAGAGTTTGCTAAGATCTTATCGATGTCGTTGCACTCGACTAGATCGTCAAAATCTGCGCTCGCAACAAACAATCTTTGAAAATTAGCTGGAGGAGATCTGCCTCATCACTTACACGACTTGATCAGCACCTTAAATTCCACATCACACCTCATGACATTTATGCGCTGTAGCGGCGTCTCTATCATCGTTGCTTTAATGAGCATGATTTGCTTTACATCAGCAAGAGATAAATTTGGCGACCCATGTGCAAAGACAACTTGGAAGTTGCGAAAGCTTCTGAGTGTCGATGTCACATATGAAGTTTATGAGTATTTCTCAATCGACGAGCTGGAGGACCTGTGTGAGACTAGTTGTCGATCAGCCCTACTGGCTTATATGAAGCCTTTACAAACATCATACTCACCAGAGCGATGCATCGAAGTTTTGCCTTCGGATTGTCCTTGGGATCTTGCTTTCAATTCTCCAGAAGTTGAACTTATTCTGAAGGGCGAATGGGAGCCGGTGAGATTCGAGCAGTATAACCCAGAGACCGATCAAACGGATCAATTGGTACGTCTGACATGCTTGTGCGAAATCAAGTTGATCGTCATGCGTCGATTCGTAAACTTAATCTGGCTGCAAAAGCTCAAAATCGCTCGATACTATGCCGAAGAGCGATCCTTGAAGCCCGAAAGCTGGAGTTTTTCTGGCATGCGCAACATTACGAGTTGTAAACCTGAGCACATGGGACAACGCTTCACCATGATGGGCTGGTCTCCCACCGTCGTGGAAGATATCGTCGGGGAAGACAATGGAATTTTCTGTGGAAAATGCGATCACGACACTGAGATTGAGAAAGGCAGTCAACTCAAGTACAGGTCACTCAGAGATAACAACATCATTGCCGCGTCGATATTCAAGACTG
This sequence comes from Protomyces inundatus, assembly GCA_003717165.1. Taxonomy (NCBI): domain Eukaryota; kingdom Fungi; phylum Ascomycota; class Taphrinomycetes; order Taphrinales; family Protomycetaceae; genus Protomyces; species Protomyces inundatus. Next base: position 71,023 of record QXDR01000087.1, on the reverse strand, counting down.
TTGGGGCCCTGGAACAAGACGACTACTGGAACGCTATGATCAATGTGGTAAATATTATAGAACAGATATTGATGCCATAAAGATGAGGTCAGCTGAGATTGCCGCCACAGTCGCTCTCTGCAGCAACAGATGCCTCCAGCTTCAGTATCAGGGCAATCGTACGTTGAGTCAAACGCATTCTTCATATCACGCCGAGCTTTGAAGCTGCTCTATCAGGACAGATGACCCATTGTCAGCGATTAGTGTTGCGTCGAGAGCTTTGGTCGCTCATGTGCATCCATTCAAGCATGTCATGAGACGGGTTGTACAAACGCACAGCGTATCGGAGCAGGAGAACGTTGTTCTAGGCTTTGGGGTACCGCGAAGTAACAAGATTCTAAAAGCGTGCGAGTGCGAAGAGTCGTCTTTGCATCTGCGATCGTCAACACTGGCAAATGAGTCGGTGACTAAACTCAATTACAACGTCGACAAGCTTTTACGTAAAGCTGTGGCTGAATTGCGGCGCAGCATTTTAGGGCCAACCCCACACCTTGCGACGCAACAAGTCTACCAGGTCGCTAACCTTGGAGGTGCTTACGAAGACGTCAAGGAAAGCAATTAGGCCTTACATATCCTCGTTTGCCGAAGCAAGAGACTCGTCATACACTTGCGTTAAAGAAAATGGCGCGCTACGGCCTTTCAGGCTTCCTCGTTGTCATGGTACCGACGCTTGGTGGTCAGTCTCTCTCCTATCTGAGATTTGCATCAATCTGCTGACGGATAGCCATGTACTACTTTCGTCCACAGCCTTATCGGCCCCCAATGCACGAATCTGTCAATGTGAGGCAGGGAAAGACCAGTGATTGGAACAATGGACGGCCTGAGAGGACAAGTCAGTCGCCGTCATGAGGCGCTTAAATGTATAGCGCTGCTTGACAGGCTGCAACGTACATACAAATACGACACTATCAAAACCTATTGCACGTGACATGACGGGCTTTGACGGCTTTCGATACAGATCCTCGTGCAGAGAAGAGAAAGCTCAGAAATTTGGGTATAAATGAGTTGCGCACAGAGGCCCGAGAGCCTAGCACTGACGTGCAATGTCGATTTGTTCTCTTCATTGCTTCTCTTCGTCTGCCAAGGCGTCCATTCGAAGAGGTATCGTCCTTGTTGCCGAGGCCCAGCCTTGGGAATCGATCTCTTCTGTCGTAGAGCACCACTGAGACATGAGCCCGGGGCAGATCAGCCACGGCCAGATGTTGACTCGCTTGTCGTCATACCAACAACTCTCAGAGAGCAAAGCAAAGAAGACTCCGATCTACTATCAATAAAATTTCCCTGTTTATCATCACTCAAGCCCTTAGGCTGTATGATGTCCCTAAGATTTTTCGTCATGGTCGTTTGCTTGCTCTGCTCTGTGAGAATGATCGGTCGCTGACAAGACATGTCAGGCAGTCGCTTCCACGCTGCTTGAGAGATGGTTCGCAGGAAAGAGGTGTGCAGACGCGTTGGCGATGGACAAGAGTTTTGCTAGCGTCGCACGCTCAATCTGTGAGAGCAACGAAAAATGGGCCCAATCAAATCGGGCGCAACAAAAAAATGCGTTGACGGGGAATCGAACCCCGCTCTAGCCCATGGCAAGGGCCAATCATAACCACTAGACCATCAACGCTTGGATGAATGTCAGCAATTTTGAAAAATTATATACTTTGAAACTGAGCGATCCCCCCGGCTTATATAAGCAACCTTCCTTCCAAGATGTGCAGATAGATCGTGTAAGGAGTGAAATGATGTCTTACTTCATTCCAGCCTTTTCAAAACATCCAACTCAATCCTTCGACTGCCAGCTTCAGTCTGGGAGAATCTATGTGTGCGCATTCTCGTTTTTGCTTGTGCCTTGGACAACGCCACGACGAAAACAAATACCATCATCTTCGTAGACCAGCGCATTGAATCTTGAGGTCAACGCAATGCTCAGTCGCATGCCGGCGCATGCCGCGCGCATCGCTCTTCTTCGTCGCGCGCCCAGTCGTCTCTATACGAAGCACTCGACGCTGCCCTGGCATCCGGCGCATGGGTTGCGTACCCGCGCGCGGCATAGTTTGCTATCGACGGGCCCTGGGCCACGTGCTGTTTCCGCGCGCATGTTGAGCTTCTCTTCGGTACCGAGATTGGTGTTTAGCCTGGTGCGCGTGCCGGCCATTATTGGTGGCGGTGTCACGGCGGCAGTCGTCTATGTACAATATAAAGTGGAGGGTACGTTATGAAGTTGCTTGCGACCGAGACTAACTGATTAGAGGGGACGCGTTATGGTAGAGATGTGCTCAATCGCGGTGCGGCATACGCAGGTGACACATGGAGCGCCCTCACCGATCGATTCGAATCGATCACGGAGATGGAACTGCCGAATGTGCAGATGCCCGATTGGATGGCAAAGGCGTTGCGCTTCGATGGTTCGTCAGCGCAGGAGAAGCCAAGTTCAGACAAGTCGAGCAGTCGTCAGGAAGGCGATCCGACGCCTAACCATGACGGTGCTGGTGCTGTGGCTGTGGCCGCTGCAGCTGCAACCTACAGCGCTACTGAAGAGGAACCAACACGCTCGGCAGCACGCGATGACGGCATGATGGTCTTGACGCGCAAGATGATTGAGATTCGCAATCTGCTGAAGCAAGTGGATCAGACGGAAGCGCTGACCTTGCCGTCGATTGTGGTCATTGGCTCGCAAAGCTCAGGCAAGAGTTCTGTCCTTGAGGCACTTGTCGGTCATGAGTTTCTACCCAAGGGAACGAATATGGTGACGCGGCGACCGATTGAATTGACGCTCATCAATACGCCGGGTGCAGCAGAGTATGGCAGTTTTCCAGCACTTGGACCAGCCAAGATTACCGACTTTGGCCAGATTCAATCAACGCTGACGACCATGAACAAGGCCGTCTCGGATGCCGAGTGTGTCTCGGATGACCCGATTCAGCTCAACATCTATTCACCCAACGTGCCAGACTTGACGTTGATTGACTTGCCGGGCTACATCCAGATTCAATCAAAAGACCAACCGGCGGATCTCAAATGGAAAATTGCCGAGCTATGTGAAAAGTATATTCAAGAACCGAATCTGATCCTCGCTGTGTGTGCAGCCGATGTCGATTTGGCCAACTCACCTGCTCTACGCGCCAGCCGGAAAGTCGACCCGCTCGGTATTCGCACACTTGGTGTCATCACCAAGATGGATCTCGTCACGCCAGATCGTGGCTATGCGACTCTCAAAGATGCCAACTACCCCCTCAGTCTTGGCTACATTGGCGTCGTTTGCAAAGCACCACAACCAACGACCTCGCTCTTTCGTCGTGAATCGGCACTTGAAGTCATGGCTCGCAACGAAAAGGCCTTTTTCAGCGCGTCGCCCGAGTTTGCCGATTGTGATGTCGGCACCAAGACGTTGCGCACGAAATTGATGCAGGTGCTTGAAAAGTCAATGGCTTCAAGTCTGCAACGGACTTCTGATGCGATTCGCCAAGAGCTCGAAGAAGCCGCCTATCAATTCAAAGTGCAGTACAATGACCGCAGCTTGACGGCTGAGACGTATGTTGCCGAGACGATTGACGCCTTTAAGCATGATTTCAAGCAGTTTTCTGCGAATTTTGGCAAGCAGCAGGTGCGGTCTATGCTCAAGGCTGAATTAGATCAACGCGTTCTTGAGCTTGTCGCTGAGCGATACTGGTCTGACACCAAGGTTCTACAATGGGCGGCACAACCGGAAGCTGATGCGCATTGGTCGCGCAAGCTGGATGCAACCCAATCGGCCTTGACACGGATGGGCGTCGGTCGTCTTGCCACGACCCTCGTCACGTCACGTCTTGCCTCGGAGATGGAGAATCTAGCCAATGCCGGTTCACTACGACCACACCCGTTTGCCAAGGAAATTATCGGCAATGCTGCACGCGACATTATGAATGCGCGCTATCACGGGACGGCTGAACAAGTTGAGAATTGCATCAAGCCTTACAAATTTGAGGTCGAGGTGGAACGTGAAGAATGGCAGGCGAGTCGACAACGCGCCGTGCACCTCATTGAAGAAGAACTCAAGCTCTGTAAACGCAGTTATGCCGCTTTGGCGAATACCGTGGGCGCACGACAGTTGGCGCGCGTGACCGAGTATGCCCTCTCGGGTAGAGAAACAAAGGAGAGTATGGGGTACAGCCAGGCGTTGCTTGAAAAGGGCAAACAGGCACAATTTTTGAGTGATCGCGAGGCTGTCTTGCTCATGCGCAGCAAGTATCTGCGGTCCAAGGCGTGTGCTTCTGCCGAGGGCAAGTATGTCTGTCCTGAAATCTTTCTCGATGCCGTTGCCCAGAAATTGACGCAAACGGCCGTGCTCTTCATCAACGTCGAGCTATTGACTGAGTTTTTCTATCAGTTTCCGAGAGAGCTGGACCATCGACTTATTCACAACCTGACGCATCAGCAAGTGGAGCTCTTTGCGAAGGAGGATGCCAAGATCAAGGCGCATATTGAGTTGCAGGAAAAGAAGGAGTTGCTGGAGTTGGCCTTGACCAAGATGGAGTCGGTGATGCAGATTGAAAAGGACAAGCAGCAGCATGACAAGCCGGCAGGTTCAGTATCGACGAACGCGGCGGGCAGACCGTATAGGCGGTGAATGTCTCCAAGAGAACCGCCTCTCACCATGACCATAACATGCTTTCACAGTTTTGCTTGCACTTCCTTCTCCTATGTACATATTGTCATGACATTGGAAGCTGAGCCTATAGCTATCGGCAGCTGATCATGAGACATCCTGTGCAGGTCATGGCTCTTGCGATGCCTGCAGGTGTGATACTGTCGCGAAGCAGTCACAATCATCAATTAGCAGAGGCTGAATTATGGTTTCTATAACCGAGGCACATAGGTCCAGTAGGCTCAGCAGTCAAGAGACACGCTCGGCACACTCTGTAGGTGCCATACCAAGGACAGGGTTGATTGTCGTCATTGCTGCATGCATTATTCTCTTTCAGTCGCGTCTTTGTCTCCTCGCGCGCGTCTTTCCTCGCTCGCCCCCTAGTTAATTCGCGACTTGTTACTGACAGTACCGCAGAGAGAGAGAAACAATCACAAAGAGACAACCAGCCATCAAGGAATACTCACAGAGAGAGCAGAAGCAGACAGAGACAAGCTACAGAGACACATAGACCAGTGCAAAGAGGTAAGCTAGGCGACCGCCATGACTCACGTCGTCCAAGTCGATCTCAAGGTCTTCTACAACCTAGACGACATCAAATGCGTCGCAAAGGGAGACAAGATCGACATCACCTTGCTCGAACCAGGTAGCCTAGTCGGACGAGTCGATCTCAGACCCTGTCTCCTAGCAGCTACAACACGATCGTATGCCCTTTCTCTCGAAGCTTCCATCGTTGACCAATAACTAACGCATGACAGACCAGAACTCGTGAATGACAAGCAATGTGACTACTCCGTCTACGCACTCGATGCTACCGAAGACTCTGGTGACTTTTACGAAGGTCAGGGACTCCTCTCTTGGAACATGGTCACGGCACATATCCCAACGCAAGTCACCGGTCGACTCCGTACAACACCCGGCGGCGGACAAGCACTCGACGTGCGTCTTCAACTCAAACGCGCCTCGGCAACCAGTCAAGCCGAGTTTTTCCACAATATGGCCACGTTCGATGCCGTCTCGCGCATGTTGCCGGCAACATTTGAGCATAGCAGCTGGTCAGACCTAATGCGCCTGGCAGGACCTTTACTGCAACATCCGCAGGTGCAACAAGGTGCGCAGCAATTGCTCAACGATCCTTCAGGCTACTCGACGCAACCACGCGCCATTCGTGCCGCAGACACACCCCCTGCGTCCCTTCCTGCAGCAGCTATGGACATGACGCGTAAAGCGCCGACGCCGCCCGTCACGACGACACTGCACAAGGCGCGTGAGCAAAAAGCACGCGAACAGGCACGTGGCAGTGTCGCCATGTTCAACATGTCCGCTCAGCTGCATCACGCTTCTCAATCTTCTGTGACGCAAAAATCACAAGCTCAACGAATCGCGCAGCAAGCCATGGCTGCCAAACGTCATCAACAGCATACGCAACAACAGCAGCAGCAACGTCGAGCCTTGTCGAGAGCGGCAAGCGAGAGTGAAGGTGTTGTGTCAGATTTCCCATCGCCAAGTCTTCCGACACCCTCCTCGCCGCCTCAGATGCGTACTTTTGCACCACCGCCTGCGTCGACTACCCATATGGCTGCTGTCGCTGCACCGCTTGCCAGGTCTGCCTCGACAGGCGGTATCAATACGACGACGTATGCCTTGCCTGATTTGCAGCGATCCACGAGCAGCATGAGCCAATCACAGTCTTCCGGTCAGAAACGTAAAGCGAGTCCGGCACCAGCACCGCGTAGTCAATCGCCTGCTGCCGTTATGGACGAACGACGGACAAAGCGCAACTGTACAGGTACGTTTCCAGCAAGCTCGATGGCTGCAGCCTTGACCGCCTCTGCCGCCACCACTGTCGCCACCGATGGCAACTCAAACGTTGCTACTGCAGCGCCTGCCAAAGCAGCAGGTCGCGCTGGTATCGTCGAGCGTCAGACGGAAGAACTCTTTCAAGCCTTGAATGCCGGTCAAGTCCCCCGATACTGCAGTAACTGCGGCACGATTGAGACGCGCGGGTCTTGGCGATCTATCATGGTCGATGACCAGCTCAAGACGTTTTGCAATCCTTGCGGTGTGTATTACAAGACCAAACGACAGTTCAGGCCTGAAAAGCTGTGGCAGCAGCAATCAGCGCGTGCACGGCGACAAGATGAGCAGAAGCGGTTAGCTGCATTCAAGGGGAAAAAGAAAAACAAGGATGGTGCCACGTCTGCCGCTGGCGATGACAAGGACGGTGATACGATGGAGCCTGTGCAATTTACACGCACCTCACCCGTCCGTCCAGATTCCGCCGCAGGTTCCACACGCGAATCTCGCTATCGCGCAACGCAATCGTCACCCGCACGGCGACCCCCTTCGTCATCTGCTACCACGCCGCCCCTTGCTGAATTACCCGTCAACACGCCGACGCATCAACAGCAACAGCCACACCCGCAGCCGCCTTCTTCGCCACGTCAACCTTCTTCGAGCCAGCCACGCGATGAGCTTGCCGCTTTACTCAGAACGCCCTGTCGACCTGTCTCGGCAGGCCGATCGCAAGTCTCGCTGTCAGGTGCATCGCCTTGGCGCAGCATGTTTACAACCTTCACGGAAGACTCTCCCTCGCGTCAAAAGTTTGACAAGTTTCTCGAAGATTTTGCAAAACAAGACGCCTTGACGCATTCACCCGGTACAGCTGCCCTCGCGGCTGCAGCCACAGCCTTGATGGCAGCGAGTCCCTCGGCGAATGGATTTGCCGATTTCGCCAATATGAGTCTCTTTGGCTCGCCAGCAGGTGCCGCCTCGCTCTATGCGCAGGGTGCCGATGCCGCGTCACCGACTCGTTCGGCAGGCTTACAAACCGACTTGATGGCCATGACGGCTGGATTCTTGTCAAGTTCAAGTCCACCTTCGATGGGCAACTTTACATCCGGTCCGTTGATGCAGGATGAGACGTTGACGCCGCCGGCGGAACATGCGGCGCCGATGTTGTCGGCGAGTAAGACACAAGCGCAACATGGCAAGAAGAAGGTGCAGCAGCAGCAGCAGGAAGCAAAAGCGGATGGAGAGTCAAGTGAGGAGCTGGGCTTGTTTACGCCGAAACGGACGACGCGTCATGCCAAGACGCCTTCGAGCATCACGAGGAGGGCGTTGCGATCGGCAGGCACGTTGGCGGGTGAGATGGATTGCTTGTAGTGTTGTATAGACACCTGAAATCATGGCTACGTCTCCAGTCTTGTTTTGGTTATCCATTGTGACTTGCCATACTTTTGGCTGCTGAAGGCTATACACCTAAAGCTACAGCAATCAATCTGTTAAATATGGCGAAGAGGTTCAGTCTGTGCGCTTTGATGCTCATGTGCTTGCCGCCGGCCCGTTGCAAGCTTTTGCTGGCTTGCTCGCACAGTTCTTCATCCAGTCTTCGGCAATCGTGACTGGAGTCAGACCCCATAGCTGCTGCCCAGAAGCGTCAAGCTGGCCTTGCGTCCACTGAAAAAGATGATGAGGCATCAAGGCACAGTTGTCATTGATCAAATCACGACGATTGCCACAAAGAAGTAACAAGGGCTCATTGCCGACTTTTGGAGGATACATTTGCGCAAGAGCCGGGGGCGTTTCGGGTGATCGGCACCATTGATCAAAGGCAAAGCTTGATGGTGACCAGAAACAATAACGAAACACGTCGTTTTGCAGATAGTCAATGATAATGTCGACAGTGGCAATGTGAAAATTGAGATCAAAGTCGAAAAATTGAAGACCAAACGAATGAGATCTTACATCTTTGATAACCGGTAGATCTGTCACCGCTGTGATGCCTGCCTCCAACATGCCCCAGCGTATTGTGTTTGGGACCAAATTGAGCACAGACAGGCCACGACCTCCATTCTGACCAGAATTGCAAGATTGAGAAGGCATTTTCAAACAGTCTTGGACCCACTTTTTTGAGCCACGATTTGGAATACTGTCATAAGTGACGAGATTCCAGAGTTGTGTATCCGAGTCAATGGTCCAAGCGAGAAGATGAAGTGGAAACAGGGCACAGTTGTCCTTGATAAGATCGGTATCACTGCCACAGCGTAGATGAAGATTTGTTTTGCCATCTTTTGCCTTGAAGAGCGACTGAACAGGCTTATCTTGGCATGTCTGTGTTTTTGCAATATTTGACCAAAAGCACAAGACATCGACAAGAGTCTCGGCACTGGTGTCTTTCCCAACAGAGTGACTATTCAGATCAAAATCGTGATATTCAATTTTGTCGCCCTGCATGCCAGACAGAACTGGATAACTTCCGATAGAATCAGTTTGCCACTCGAGCTTTCCCCAGTGTCCTTGAAGGTTGCTTCTTGCAGGCCCAGGTGTTGCATCTATTCGTGCCCACTGTGTGTTTGCGCCAATCGCGATTGCAGTGATTAGCCAATCGATCTTGATGTTCATTTTGATAAAGCTGTCCACAAACGTCGTAGCTAGACGCCAATTGAGACCAAAAAATCTGGCTGAGGATAAGGATCAGGTGGTAGAAGGCAAAGTATCTTGGCCATTTCGTCTGCTGGTGTTAAAGGAGTGTGGTCGTAGATTCATTCAATGTGACATCCGCGTACGTTGTTTTACAGGGGGTCGCAACTGCAAATCTTCAGGGGTGCAACTGGAAAGCACTTTCACCTGAACAAATACGGCCTTGAAACTAGACCTTATAGCCAGATGTTCCTTGTGGCAAACTCAGAACCGAGTCAAATCATGTAGCTCCGGACCTTTCAATGACTGATTTAAAAATGGCAAAATATCAAATGATGGCATCTAAATCTCTAAGGGGCCCCAACTTAATGCACTGAAGCTGCCGGTGCGGTGGAAACGGCAATTGTTCTTTTCGATACATCGGATAATTTGATCAGCTTGCCAATGAAAATACTTTTTTAAATGTATTGTAGCCTTTATTGAACACGTGATTTGAGTTAAGTATCGACATAATGCTCTATGCTGACCTCTCGAAGCTGTAGACGCAAAGTTGCGCGTGATCTCTATCGAAAGGCACAGTTGTGGCATTTCATGCATTATTCGACAGATCACAATTGGTCGTAACTTGTCATGTGGCGCTATCTTATGTTGCGTGCAGATAACAAAGAAGATCCAACTTCATTGCAAGGGGTCATGGAATCTAACGATTTAGCTGTAAGTCGCATTGAATCGCTTGATCATTTGGCAAACTCGTCGAGAGTCGCAGATATAGCTTTCAGTGACTGCAGCAATGTAAACAACTATAGAGGCATCCATTTACGAGCAAGGAAAGTCTGCTGTGAACCATGGGCAGCTGAGCTTGCAATTGCTACAGAATTGTTACTGGATAATTGACAGACCGACTGTGTAGTCCGTCGATAATGGTGCGAGAATTTGCAGGCGACTAAACATGACTGTGTTTGTAGCGCTTTTGCGAGATGTGTATCAAGTGCAGTAGCTTGTCGGAGGAGTCATTAATTTGCTTGTGCAGCTTGACGGAGCCCATGTCTCATCAGTGAATTCCAAATACCATCCAACATCATCGGCCGAGGAGCCAAGCCCGATGTTACTCCACACCAAGGGATATAGGGGAACAAGTCTGCAGTCATTGTTTTCAAATTCTTCACCTTCAAAACAGAACAGATGAAGTTTGGTCTTTCTCGTTGGAGACTGTTGCTGAAAGGCTGAATCGACTTTTTCGTGATCTCGGCAGTCTTTGTTCTTGAAAACAGACGACCAAAAGCACACCAGCGAAGAAATGTACTCCTCTGCCGACGACCCAGGCTTACAAGTTTTGAAAACATCTTCGGTTCCACGGCGTAAAACGAGATCGGAGTCGTACCAAGTCACGTCGCGCAGCGCACGCAGTTTTCCCTTGCCGGGCAGATCTGCGAATACCTGTGCCTGAAATTCCAGATAGCCCCATCCAAATCTAAGACTGCTTGAACTACCTGGGCCTTTATAAGTTGGGTCATGAACGATGTCTGCGAGGACTTGTGCACTGTAAGCGGTCATCACGACGAGTAATTTTGCCTTGAAGGAGAATTTCATCGCAAATGAGTCTGTGGTAGTGGTCAGATATAGCTGTAGAAAAAAGACTGGCCTTTGCACCTACTTGTATGTGCTTTCAAGTCGATTGCGCAGCATTTGTTTGCTTGCAGGTAAATTTCAGTTGAAGTTTGTCATACGACGCTATTTTATCTTGCGAGCAAATGACCAATGAGAAGCTAGACAATCCATGCCGAACATTTTCATCTCCTCGTGTCTTGTTTACAGCGTGCAGAAAATTGGGAACAGATAGATCTCTTTTCTGGAGTGAACGGATTTTCTTGCTCCGCGGGGTCGATTGTTCCGTGTTCCTTGCGATTCTGGTCTTTGAAGGCCGCTGACCAAAAGCACATTGACGATGTGATGTACGCTTCAGCTATCATGCCGGAATTGCAAGTTATAATTATCCTCGTCCCCGCGACGGAGATCCAGATCAAGTACCAATTAAGCGACGTCATGCAGAGAGGTTGCCGTGAGAACCGGCAAATCTCTGTAAGAGAACGCCTGATACTCAAGATATCCCCAAGTTTCCAAAGATTCATCGCCCACAACATATTTACCATGCATCATCCCAATCGTACAGATGAGCAAAACGTTCCGTTAGAAAAGCTGCATGGTCGCTGCAAATGTGACGTGTCAGTGCCGGCTAGCTGTAATCGCGCTTATGTTGTGAATTAGGTATTTTAGAGCGGCAAGAGCGACGATCTTGCTTCAACTCCCTGACAATTGTTTGTGCTGAATCTCCGGAACGATCACACGATTGTAGCGTTGCATGCCATCATATGTCGCTGCGACCTAGCCTGCAAGCCGATTGGATTGTCACTTTACGAACGGCTGCGGACCAACAAGCGAAATTCACCTTGCCTCCTAGGCCTGATTCTCAGGCCAGGCCGGTAATCTTGACGATACCCGCGAAACATGCTTTGTTTATACTGACATTGGTTTTCCGTTGATATGATCATGTGCGTTCGCAAGAGAGCACTGCTGCTGCTAGTATCTGAGTCTATCAAGTTTGAACGACATGATGTTGGTTTGCAGAGGCCAATCGTCGGAATGCTGCGGGACTAGATCGTCGTTGAGAGTCTTCTTGTCGATTGCTCATCATGGCAGAGGAATGCTTGACTGCCGTGGTTCTGCACAATAGACAGGATGCGGTGTTCAGACCCCTCCCAAGCGCTGGTCAACAGTCCGGCATCAAACGGGTACCAGTTCCACCGGATGATTGCCAGGCGGCTGTCGAACGAGCACTGTGCAGTACGTCTACTTTTGCTCCTTGCAGTGCGCCACAAAGTCATCAATCAACACAGGCCACGCCTCCATTTCATCATAGTCGCTCAAGTCTGGTGCGACCGCCTGGCTAAAGTCATAAAGCATATTCCAAACGTCCCGCGAGACGCCGCGAGTCTTTGCCTCACAAAAGGCGCGCCATTCCGGGTAGAGCTTGAAAGGATACCCTGTGCTTGTAAACAAGACGTCCCAAAACGCGAGGGCCGAGTCGAGGTCGAGTGTACGAGCAGGCGGTGTCAGGGCAAAGCCGTAGGTGAAGAGATAGGTACGCTTGAAGAGTGCTTCGTCGTATTGCGCGTTGCCATGTGAAAGTTTCTGCTCGAGAGAGGCGGCATAGTTCTTCATGGCTGGCAGCTTGAAGATGCTGAGGGACCGCCAGCCCTCGACCCAGGGTTTCCGCTTGAATTGACCTTGTGTCGGCGCACCAAGCTGCATGCACACTGCCAAGACGGGTGCCTTTTCCAGATCGAGGCCGATATCCACCAAGAACTGCATAGCGCCATCAATCTGCATCACGTCATCATCTTTCGCTATCGCACCGCCGCTTTTTGTCGCTTTACGCTTCTCACCCGTGTCGGCTTGCTCCGTATCGCCTTCTATGGCCATATACTTGTCAAAAAGGTCATTGAGAAGCTTCAGATCTGCTTTGGACGTCTGATTGCCGCCAGAGTGCTTGCGCAGGTAGGTGTCGAGCGCTGATTCGATGTTGAAGCGGGTCGATTTGAGATACTTCTGGGCTGTGGCGTCGTTGCAATTTGTCCTGTCATTAGCTAAAAGCGATCGGAAAGGGATCCGAAGACATACATGTCTCTGAACTCGGCGACCAGCGCGCGCTGGGTTGCTGTGAGCGACATGACTGGCTTGATGGGTTCTAGAGTCGAGTCTCTGATGGTCGTGTCGTGTGTCTGGGAAGGACAGGCAACAATTCAGATGGGCAAGGATCTCTGTGGACAAGGTCAACCTTGGAAGGTACAAAGAATGGACCTCTCTAGCTACGAGCTACTTTCTTGACAGCTAGACTCAAATCTTGACAATATCCACACGTGCTCGACTCCAGACCTCATTCAAGACCAATCCATCCGTCTCCTCAGGCTTCACATCACCTCCTGCAAACAAGTCTGCCTCGGCCACCTGCTTCGGCAAGACGGACAATCTGGCAAACGTACCGGCCCCTGCTCGTTTACTGAGCGGACCCGGATTGATGACGAGAATGTTGTCCACTACCTTAGCAAAGGTGGTCATGTCGGACGGCATGAGCAGAATGTCGGGCACGCGATGACTGAGCTCCGTCAAGCCAAGAAAGCCAGCATCAAGCGACACTTGCGGCGGAAAGAGCGGATAAAAGCGTCGTTGTTGAATGACATGACCCATTTGACGCGCCAAGCTGTTGCGTTCAGCTGGATTCTTGGCTGTTTCGGACAAGGTCAGGTGCTTGAGAATGTCAGGTGTTGCAACACCAAAAGAGAGTTCATCGAGACTGAACAGTGCTGGATTCGGCAGTAGCTTGGTACCCTTTGGCAGACCCGTCATGGACCGCTGGAGCGCTTCTTGTGGAAAAACTGGATGACGCGAGCACGTATCGGTGATGCTCGGAATGAGAAGCAGACCCGGAAAGTCTTGAATCAGTGGCGTGATGAACTCCTTGAACAAACCATCCAGCGAGCCGCTCGTACAGTCAAAATCACCTTGTTGAATCAATGCATGGTTGCGATCCACAAACGGACCCAACAAGATGACCTGATCCGGCTTTTCAGCCAGTACGCGCTCACGCAACGCATGCAACGCTTCAAATTGCAAATTGGCATTCACCGTATACGGTCCACTTGCCACAAGGATACTGAGTGTTTCTTTGCGGAAATCACTTGCTGCCGACGCAGCAGGCGGCAACGGCGCCGGCCTGACCCATTCACTCACTTTGAAGACGCCTGTGCCATTGACGCCGCGACAAGCGACGAGTTGGCCTGGAAACAGGGCAAAACTTGCAACGGCCGATAAGTCTAACTTTGTGCGTGAGCCGAGACCAAGACGGCGTGATGTTTCGAGGAGGACGGAAGCGGCGTTGAGACGGCCGCCAGAGAGGGCGTCACAGACGATGCGTCCGACGACGAGCGTTTCTGTCTGACGTTGCTGTGATGGATCACCGAGATGTTCGTCGTCGAGTTGGAGGTGATCGAGAATGAGGGTGGCATAGGCGTCAATTTGGTCATCGAGAATCTCAGAGACTTCAGAGAGTTTCTGGTACATGGGCCGAAAGGCATACTTGCGCGGATCGAAATTGGCCGTCAAAGCCGGTGTCGAGGTTGGAGGCAAGGGGACATCCGTCAAGTCTTGATTGAGCGAGGCGGTCATGGTGCCGGCATCCGTGCGATCCTTGAAGGCGACAGGTGTACCTAGGAGCGCCGGCGTTTGTGCTGCTGATACCTGTAACGGACTACTTGCGAGGCCACTCGTCGCACCTGACGGTCGTGCCGGCGTTGCGAAGGCCGCCTTCTTGGCAGAGTCGCGCTTGACGCGTTTCGATTGCGGCGTGACGTCGCCGCCAAGGAAATCTTCATAGCCGGCCGACTTGATCTTCTTGTTCGAGACCGGTGTGGCCGCTACAGCAGCGGACGCCTTGAGTCGATTCTGATTACTCGTCTCGAGCTGATTCTGAATATCTTGCTTGAAGAGGGTCGCGTTTTCAATATTGAGCTCTGGGTTCGTACCCATCTTGAAGCACCAGGCTTCCCATTTAAAGAAGAGCTCTTCATCAGAGATGGCATAGACCTTGATGACGGACTCGAGCAGTGACTGCACATTGATTGGCAGCTGCCCGAAGCGTTCCATCTGTGCAATCCTTGTCCTTCTATCTTGTTTGTCGCGTCTTTGCTCATTAATCGCCTGGCCAGTTTTGTCGCGTCGCGTCGTGATAATTAAACAGTCACTTACTGGCTTATCCCATTGACATTTATCACTTAGTGGCTTATCCCATTGACAATTTATCTACTCAAAACTACAAGTGGATCACAACTTGTGCTTCTTGTCCTTGTTGGCAAGTCGCATGAACTGGGCCTGCGGAATCCCAGCCGCAAACCGATCGGTCGCTGCAACAATCTCCTTTGTATTCATCTTTTCGAGTTGATCCTTCAAGGTCTCTTGCAAGAAGCCCTTGGCAATATGCATACTCTCGATATTCTTGTCCTCAAGCAAACTGACGATGTGCTTGAGCGTTGCCTCGGCGAACCCATCTCTCGGGAAGACTTTGGAGATGAATTGGCCTTGCTTGAGTTCTTCACACGTCAAGGCTTCGCCGCCAATCAACGCGCGATTCGCGAGCGCATAGCCCATCTTGAGCGGGAACATGAGCGAGGATGCACCTTCAGGTGCAAGGCCCAAGCTTGCAAAGGGAGTCAGCAGATACGTGTCTGGTGTTGCATAGATGAAATCGCCATAGGCCACGACGGCAGCCGTCATACCAATGACGGGACCGTTGAGACAGATGAAGAGTGGGTGCTTATGGTAGAAGAACTGTCTTGTAATGTCGAGATTGCCGATCGCGAAGCGGCCCAGGTAAAAGTCGCGAATGTCGCCCTCATCGGGTGCCGGCGCTCCAGCGCTATCAATCAGCTTTGTTCGTTTTCATGATGAGGGCTTACGCATTGACATCAGCGCCTGCACTGAAGAATTTGCCTGTACCAACAAGGATGGTGGCAATTGTCTCTTGATCCTCACTGACCTGGCGCATGAGGTTGGAGAGGCGCTTGTAATGCCAGCCAGAGAGTGCATTGAACTTTTTGGGCCGGTTGAGAGTGATAATGCTGAGCTTGCCAGAAGAGCATTGCTGGGTTGAGAGAACGACTTCTTGGACGACTTGAGCGGATGATGATTCGGACATGGTAGTAACACAAAATGAGCTGTTCCCTATAAGTAGGACGTTGTACAAGCTTAAGTAGATGAAGACGGAGACATTTAGCTCCGGGCTTCCGTGGGTCACTAGCTACACCAACACCAAACTCATTTTGCGGGGGTGGGGAAGACCGCAGACAGTGCAATTTTGAGCGTGAGACAAATCTCTTTCCTGTGCAAACAAAACCAGCAGACATCCTCCGACTCTCTTCTTCTTCTTTGCGTTATCAACTGCGAGTAAAATCGCAGAGCAACCGTCCGCATCACTTTAAGAGCTGCTATTCCTGATCTTCATGATCGGTGGACTGTTCTTCATTAGTTGGACGGAGAGCGATCTCTGCAGGTTTAATTAGGCCGTGTCTTCTTTGACTTGTGCTTTCTGGCGCAAAGGGTAGGGATCACGGTCACCGACCGACAGGACATTCTATTCACAGCAGTGCCTTGCTCATGCTCTTGAGGCTGCTGTCTAGCTAGCTCGAGGCATTCGACACACGGCTTCAATGATGGTACGAGTTGTTCGCAAGGATTGCCATAAATGTCGCCCTGAGTCCATTGCCTTTGAGCAGCGATACAGACAACAACCCGGTGTTTAAATTGTCCCGTTCACCTAGTCCATGGACGATCGACAGGGAAACGCATCGGAGAAGTGAAACCACGGCCTTGTGCTCGACAGTTACGACTGGTTTCGGGTCTTGGCTGGCAGGCATCAACCACGCTTGATTCATTCGATAAAGTAGGATTCAGTGATGTAAAATGTCTTCTACAGCTTATACAATGGTAGTCTAGCTTGCCGTTGATAGATATCAATCGCACTCGAGTCATCATGCTAGTAGCAAGAAGCCATTCCGGTCGTTGTCTCGTTGTCCTTGTGATTCATTTCGCGTTTTCAGTCAACAAACACAACAAGACCGCCGAGGCATCCATCCGATTTGGAAGCATACAGAGATTGAGACGCTCAGTGACTATGTCTACAGAAACTAGACCGCAGATGCACACGCGTAAGCGCTCCTCTATCTGTATCGGCCGACCCAACGACCTGCGTCGTCCAGCCAGTATCCGGATCCCAAGCTCCGGCAGCGAATCAAGCATCCCGTCCACCACAATCCGCAGTGCCGGGGCTGTTGCCCCAGGCAATCTCATGCCGCTTCATCTTGAGGCGGTTGCAGACGTGCGTAGACCTGTGCCGAAACATCGTCGTGCATTATCCCTGGCGCCCTCTGCGACTGCATCGCATGACGTGTTGCCCTTCCAGCTGGCGGCGCTGCAAACGTGCGCAGAGCAAGCAGAGCAAGCAGAGCAAGCAGAGCCCTCTGTCATACAAAGACAGCCGTCACGTCGAGCACGGCCAACGAGTATGTTCTTTTCGCGCTTCACGACGGCAGCGCAAGAAGCAGTTGCTGCGCCATTGCCGCCTACAGAAGACCGCGCCGTCAAAGCCCTAAGAAATCAAGTCGAAGACCTGTCAACGCAGGTTCTGGCCAAGGACTTGACAATCAGTATGCTGACTGAGCGTGTGGATGACTTGACGATGGAGATGGCTCTGATGCGCAGCAAGATGCGGCTTTTGGAACATGCCGTCAAGGCACAAGCGAATGTGGCCATAACGACCGATGCGCTCTTGCTCGATGCTGTCGAGGAGGAAGTCGCCGAGCTTGGTCTCGACGAAGCTGAACCGTATCCTTGGCAAAACAGAGCTAAGCGGCCCACAGCGCTCAGCGTACGCAGCATCTCGACAAGTGGCGATTCGGGTTTTGCTGGCTCGATGCGACATGTTGACGCGATGCAATCGCCGACACGACCGGCTCAACATGAAAATGTATCACCTGCTTTGTCGCGGCAATCGTCTGCTTCGGCCTACAGCACGCCTAGTTCAGTCCGGCGTGGCGTAGAGCATGCTCATGGTGGCGATCTTTCTATGGATGGACTACAACAAGAGAATGAGGCGCTGAAACGAGAGGTGGTCCGGCTGAGTACCGCGCTAGAAGACGGACTTGGTGCGTTGGCAGAGCTTGCCATCTAGGCTGCTTGCAGACGAGTCGTCGCTTCGGACGCGTCCCATTACTTGTAGTGTTGACCGAACCTAAAGACTCTACGATGACTCGCTCAACTTGCTTAAAGTGACGGAGCGAGAGACTCCATCGACAACGCACGGATGAATGTCTTCATTGATATGCCTTCACAGAGCAATGTGGATTGTCCTTCCAGCGCGCGTCCTTGTCACATTCCAAGTGGTCTGGCAATTTCCAGCGAGGTGGATCTCCCTCTCGCTTGTGACCGATGATCAGCTGCCACGCAAGAGCATGACTCGCATCGCCAGACTGCACCTGCACCCAGGTAGCAAGCCACCAAGGATAGGTGTCGCAGTCCAACTCATTCTGCTCACCACCATTTGTTTTGGGAGAGTCGCAGCGCAGAATCAATGACACGCCGTCCGGCTGACCTGGATTGATAGCAAACATATCTACGCTATTCATGTTTTGAGACGTGACCTCGCAGTTCTGATTGATTGGGTCTGCTGAAAAAAAACACTTCAACTCCTTGATATCGTCACTCGATAGCTTGGCTTCCTCCGCTGTCATGCGGAACATGTCGAGATGGAACCAGACGATGTCCTTTGGATCTAGCACACGAGGACGCGGCAAAATCTTTTTGTCCAGAGCACGATACTCCATCTTGCCAAAACGCACGTTATGATGGCGGAGAGGAGCGGCTTTGGCGGGGTTTGGTGCCACTGACGCCAGAAGTATAACACGTTACATGCCGGGGGCTGACAATGCTATTGAAAGCAACCCAAGTAATGAAGAGGCTCAACATGGTCGAGTTGTTGTCGAGAGCATGCGAAGGTGTTGAACATTGTTCTGAATGATAAAGTGAGTGGCCACGTCCTTTTTGTAGACTTGCTGCTCAGGAACTCATGGGCTCTTCATTCAGGGACTCTTCGTGTGACTCCTGAGAAGGATGCTGTCATCTTGCGAAAACAATCAGGCAGGCCTGCGCAAGCGATGTGACGGTTTTGGACAGCTGGATCTCATCAGCAGGCTCTTGACAGACATTTCGTAGCGCTGACTTGACTGTTGAACGATCAAAGAGCCTATACTAGCAAGTCATCTCTCAGAGCATGCCAGCTGTCTGACACAATGGGAGTACTTCAGCTGTCCGTCTTCAAGCAAAGTCCTTCCAGTCGACGGATGCTTGGCTTGCACAAGTATGTAAGACTGTGGCTAGCGCCGGCTGGACCTAAGCATTAGATCACGTGATGTGACATAGAAATCGCCGAAATGAACTCCTGATGCCAACACATTGAGTTGGCAGTCACGGTCATGAGCAACTCTAAAATCCTAGGTGTCTAGCAGTCTGGGAGCAGACGAGCTGTTGCTTTTCAAAATCTCAATTGTTTAAACTAGTTCACTTCCTCGACTTGACATAACGATCCGCACCAATGGGCGTTTCCCATAAGAATACGCTGCGGCTTTCTCGCATGATTATGCGGGCTGAGGGCAATGTGGATTCTCCTTCCAGCGCGCGTCTACAGGGCACCTCAAGGAGTCTGGCAATCTCCAGCGAGGTGGATATCCTTCTCGCTTGTGACCAATGGCCAGTTGCCACGCATAAGCATGACTTGGGTCGCCGGTCTCCACTTCCACCCAGGAGGCGAGCCACCAAGGATAAGTAGCGCAATCAAAAGCATTCTTCTTGTCGCCGTTAGCTTTGGGAGAATCGCAGCGCAGAAGCAACGACACGCCATCCGGTTGACCTGGATTCACGGCATAGAGGTCCACGCTATTCATGAGTTGATTTGTGAGCTGACAATCTTGATTGACTGTCCATTCTGAAAAGAAACACTTCAACTCTTTAATGTCGTCGCGTGATAGTCCGGCTTCCTCCGCCGTCACCCGGGTCATGTCAAGTTTGAACCAGACAATGTCCTTTGTATATAGCACACGAGGGCGTGGCAAGATGCTTTTGTCATGAGTCGGATACTCGATCTTGCCAAAACGCAGGAAATGATGACGGACTTGAGCGGCTTGGGTGCCACCGATGCCACTGGTTCCAGCAGACAAGTACGTCAGAAACCAGGAGCTGAAGATGCTAGTGAAGGCGACCAAAGTGTTGAATAGTTTCAACATTGTCGAATTGTTGTCGAGAGCTTGCGAAGGTGCCGATCAGAATGTTGAAGTAAGTGGCCACGTCCCTTTTCTAGACTTGCAGCTCAGGAGCTCAGGGGCTTTTGGATTTGAGACTCTTGGTGATACTCCTGGATGGAAGGCTGTCATACCTTGCGAGATTTATCAGGCAGCCATACACAAGCGACGCGATGGTTCGGAATAACTGATATCATCAACAGGCTCTTGACACATATCTCGTAGGGCTGACTTGACTCTTGGTCGACCAAAGAGCCTACACTAACAAATCAAGTGAGATCACACCAGCTGTCTGCCTCAGAGATAGCTCTTCAGCTGTCAGTATTCAAGCAAAGTCCTTCCAGTTGACGAACGCTTGACTTCCACGAGCAGGTTTGGCTGTGGCTAGCGCTAGAGCGTCAGGCAACCGACTGAGGCTATACGCATCCGATCATATGATGTAGCATCGAAGTTGCCGAATTCAACTCCTGATGTCCAGACATGACAAACATTGAGTTAGCTGCAGTCAAGGCCATGATCATGAGCAAGAGTGGATGTCGTTGGTCATTTCAAAGTAGTGTCCATCTGAATCTGACCCGCCGCCAAAACCTCTGGAAAGAGCAACGACACAAGTTCTTCTAGAAACGCTGTATTGCGATTGCATGTGCTTGGCCTGCAAAAGGTAGAATCAGTAGCGCAATCTGATCAGGCATGTCGCGTGTCAAGAACAAAGGCGTCGCGCCGATTCAAATCACAGCCGAGCAACTGCTTCGCGAATCCTTTGACCGATCCGATGCAGGCCTCGTTGGTCCAAAGCACAAGATTAGCGATGCCGGTGAGCTCGAAGAGTACCGCGGCCGCATGCGCAAACAGTTCGAGGATCGCATCCGGACGAATCGTCTACAAATGAGCAATTGGATCAAGTATGCGCTTTGGGAGTTGCAGCAGAATGAGTTTGCACGGGCGCGGTCGGTCTTTGAGCGCGGTATTGATCAAGATGCCACGCATGTGGCCATTTGGCTCAAATATATCGAGAGCGAAATGAAGACGCGCAATATCAATCATGCGCGCAATCTGTGCGATCGCGTCGTGACGATGATGCCGCGTGTCGACAAGTTTTGGTTCAAGTATGTATCTATGGAGGAGACACTCGGTAATATTGATGGCGCGCGGCAAGTCTTTGAGCGATGGATGGCGTGGGAGCCGGATGAGTACGCGTGGATTGCCTATGTCCAAATGGAACAGCGATATGGCGAATTTCGACGGGTACGGCAAGTCTTTGAGCGCTTCACCATGGTTCATCCCGAGCCGAGAACTTGGCTCAAATGGACACGCTTTGAAGAAGAAGTCGGCGATGCCGACAAGGTGCGTGAAGTCTTTACCCTTGCCATCGACACGCTCGGCGACGACTTTATGGATGAAAAGATCTTTTCAGCGTACGCCAAGTACGAGACGTCCCTCAAAGAGCACGACCGCGCGCGCGCTATTTACAAATACGCACTCGATCGCATGCCGCGGTCGAAAAGCAAGCAACTCCATCGCGACTATACGACTTTTGAAAAGCAATTTGGCGATCGCGAAGGCATCGAGTCGGTCGTGCTGGCCAAGCGCCGGATAGCATACGAGGAAACCGTCACGGCAGAGCCAGAGGTCGTTGACAACTGGTTTGACTACATCCGCATGGAGGAGGCGGCAAATCAGGTGGACAAAGTGCGTGACTTGTACGAGCGCGCCATTGCGCAAGTACCGACGAAAGAGAAGCGACAATGGCGGCGGTACGTCTATCTGTGGCTCAACTATGCCGTCTTTGAAGAAGAGCAAGGCAATGTGGATCGGACACGGGCCGTGTATAAGGCTTTGCTGGCATTGATCCCACATGCGCAATTTACATTTGCGAAAGCCTGGACCATGTTTGCGCATTTCGAGTTGCGACAGGGAAACCTCATGGCAGCGCGCAAAGTGCTTGGTCAAGCGATCGGTCGCTGTCCCAAAGACAGGCTCTTCAAAGACTACATCGAAATGGAAATCTCCCTCAAGGAGTTTGATCGTTGTCGCACCCTCTATCAAAAACAGCTCGAGTACAATCCCGACAGTTGCGCGACCTGGATCCAATTCGCCACGCTCGAGGTTGAACTTGGCGATGACGAGCGCGCACGCGCAATCTACGAGCTTGGCATTGATCAGGAATCGCTCGACATGCCAGAACTGTTGTGGAAATCCTACATTGACTTTGAATTCGAAGGCGAAAGTTATAACCGCACGCGCGCGTTGTATGAGCGTCTCTTGGCCAAAACGATGCATGTCAAGGTCTGGACCTCGTTTGCCCAATTCGAGCTTTCGGTACCGGGCGATCCAGAAGAAGACGAGGACACGGCCCAACAAGGCGCCGCAGATCGATGTCGTGCCGTGTTTGTGCGTGCGCACACGGCTATGAAGCAGGAAGACATCAAGGAAGACCGACTCAAGCTGCTCGAATCTTGGCGTGCGTTTGAAGGTGATTACGGCACGAAAGAGACGCAAGACAAGGTGGAGAGCTTGATGCCGAAGCAGGTGAAGCGGCGACGGCAGTTGGAGGATGGGTCGGTCGAGGAGTACTTGGACTATCTCTTCCCATCAGAAGAGGATGGCAAGAGTCAAGGCTTGATGAAGATGTTGGCTGCTGCGCGTGCGTGGAAGGAGGAACAAGCACAGGCTCAGAATTAATGAGGCTGAATATCTTTTATGACTGCTTTTGTCTTATCTCGTCTTGTCCACTCCGCAGCCTCCGCTTATCTGCAGCCTCCTCCAACCGCCTACGTATACCAAGATCAAGATCTACATCTTGCAATCGTAAGCTCGAGCCGCTTAAGCTTCAAAGACTTCTATGCAACGTGCAACATCATCACAAACAAAGTCAAGACAGATTCAAGCCGTTGTATGACCGCCATTTCGTTCCTGCCACCTAGCTTGTGTCTGATTCATATTCCAGCTGCACTTTTCCCACACTGCTTCCATGGCGTGCTCTTGCTCTGCGCTGCTTGCCCAGCCTTCTTCAACCTATCGCTGACACCGGAGAGTATCTCCGTTATATGTCCCGAAGAAGAAGCTGATCGTTTATTTGCGCCTGTCATTGCAAGGCTTGGCGATGCCGGCGCGTCGATCGAAAGGGAGCGCTACTATGCCATGCAGATTGATGGCGAGGGCATTTCCGAAGGTCGTAAACTGCTCGAACTGACACAGCCGCTTGCGCGTGCTGGCGTCTCGATTCTCTTCATCACGACTTATTTCTCAGACTATGTGCTTGTTGCGGCTGAGGCGGTACAGCGCGTTAAGCAGGTCTTGCTGGAAACGGAGTATGCGTTCGAAGACCTCTCGCAGAGTTATATCTCGCATTCATCGGCACCGTCGCGGTTCGGCTCACCGATGCTGACACCCGCGGGACGGTCACGGGCTACAAGCCGCGCAGCAGATGAACTGCTGCAATCACTCGATGATGACCTCGAGGCTGATCACGAGGCGCGACTCAAAGAAAGCGTCGACAGTCTCACGCCACATCCAGGCATCAACACGCTTGATTTTCTACGGCAATGTCAAGTGCCTGTCAGCTTACACAAGAGCGTCAAGCTTGTCATGACAGGTCTACGCGGGCCGTTCGCAGATTGTCTGCAGACTCTGACTGAGGTCTTACTTCGTCCAGCGTTGCCCATGTTTTTCAGTTTGACAATCGCGCCAGACACGCCGCCGTCGCTCTTGCTCGAGCCAACACTCGCCGAGACTTTCGGTGGCTCAGAAAAGTTGCTTGGCATTGAGGCAGATCAAACACTTGTGCCCATCACGCTCGATTTGAGCGGTCTTGCCTCGAAAGGCGAAGGTCTAGGCGGATGTGGTATCATCTGTGGCGTCGTGGAAGAGCTTTTGAAGCGTGTTGCCGAGTCTCAAGCCAAAACAGCTGAAGAGAATCCTGGCGCAGATGCAGATGTGCTTGTCATGTCATATCTGTCGACTGTTGTCACGGGTAACGTTCTCTTGCTGGCCGAAGACTTGGACTTGGTGGGCAGTGACAGCGACTGTCGTATGATGTAACAGAGGACACAGATGTATACTTGCAATGTTCTTACGTATACTTGGAGATGGTCTATAATTGACCAGCATCAGCCTTGCTGTTCGCCCCTGCCACTGTACCAGTCGAGATTGGCTTCCCCTTCGGCGGACTCTGAGAGACTGCAGCTTTGTGGCTAGGAAGGGCCTTCTCCTGGTCGACAGCAGCATCGACACGAACAGCATCCTGCGACGAGCAACCAGCCTGCGACGAGCAAGCAGCCTGCGCCGTTGACGTGGATACAGGCTTTGGTTGTCTGGGTTCTCTGGCTGGTTGTAACTTGACTGAGTATCTTGACTGAGGGGTGGATCTCGTACTGACAAACGGCGGAGTCCTCTTGGATTTCTTCCTCAATTTTGCCTCTGTCTGGTGCGAACTTGTGTCATGAGCTTGGCTTTGTCTCAGTCTGTCTGTAGTCACATATGTGTAAAGAAGGTACAAACAAGCCAGATTGCTGATCTCTACAGCGAGCTATCTACTGAAGTGACTTGGGGTTGAAAGAAGTTGGGGAAACTGAGCAATCCTATACGCCGCCCGTCGGTATTTTGAACGGTGCTGTACCTGTTCAAATCGAATTGAACCAAGCCGGTCCATCTCGGCGACAAGCTTGAGAGCAGCTGACATCTAGCCAAGCACAAACAACAGTCCAACGACGCTCAAGCGAGATCTGAGGCTGCTGAGCTTGAGCTGAGACGGATAGAACTAGATACTACAAGTGCTTGACATTGCTGCTCTCAGTTGCCAAAGTAACAAGACGGCATTGTATTGGCACCCCGATATTTCGGTTTGTTTGGCACTATTTGCGCCGTCGGTCTGGCCTAGACATCCTGACGTCCGAGGTCTTCTTGACTCGATCATTAGCTTGAACTCTGAAGCAGCTTGAATCGTGTGCCTGAGCTGGGCAATTGGCAGCCTTGGAAACGAATACAACGTCTACTCGACAAACCACGTCGCGAGAAACACAACGCTCTCGAACACACAGGTCACTGCAGCTGGCCAGCCGCTACTGCTCCACAATCCAAACAATATACAAACAGCAGGCAATCATACTGGCAAATTACACGCTCCTCGCGTGCCTTCTCCGCAATTGATCTGTCTCTCGCCCTTGTTGCACAGTCACGCGGTCAGTCTGGCGCATTTAGCCTGACTCGCTGGGCCAATTGCATGGGTTTGAGCCACAAACAAAGTAAAGGGGTGGTGCACGAGCTTTGTCAAGTGACCAGACTCCTGGCACTCTCGCATCCCTTGGCGGAAAAGTGAGTCCGCTAGATCCCTTAAAGGACCCTTTTAGCTATCTGGATTGCCCAAGGCCAAAGACAAGACGCTCGCTATGACTGCCAACAAGCCTGGCCCTTTCCAACGTTCTCTCGGTGCCAGTGCAGTTGATACACCGCCGGAAATCTTCAATGCGGTCCTCTTTCTTGCCGTCCTGATCTTTGGCATTGTCGGAGCTGCACGCGGGTTTGATGAGGGCAATATTTCTGGCATGATCGCCTCGCCTCACTTTCAGAAACTCTTTGGCCTCAAAGCGGATGACACGCATTCAGCTCAGCAGGTGGCAAGCACCAAGGGCAACATTGCAGGCATGGTGCAGCTCTGTTCCATTGGTGGTGCGTTGCTCGCGTTTACAGTGACGGATCGGATCGGACGCGTCTGGGCCCTGCGACAACTCTGTGTACTCTGGATCGTCGGTGTCCTGCTTCAGATATTTGCACAAAACTTGGGAATGCTCTACTTGGGCCGTGCATTGGCCGGTCTTGGGATTGGTCAGACGACTGTGGTCGGTCCGACGTATTTGGTGGAAGTGGCCCCGCGACAGATTCGCGGTCTCTGCTCTGGCATCTTCGCCGGTGGCGTTTACATTGGCATCATGCTATCTTACTTTGCGAACTTTGGCAGCGCCTTGCATCAGACAGGCAGAGTACGATGGCAGATTCCAATCTCGCTGCAACTCATCTGTGCTGGCGCCGTTCTCATCTTGTCCATCTTTGCGATCGAGTCGCCGCGTTACCTCATCATGAAGGGCATGCATGCTGAAGCTGCTCAAAAGCTGTCGAAACTACGTGGTCTTCCAATTCAACATGCCTATGTGCAAGAAGAGCTGACGACTGTAACGGAGACGATTGACAAGGAGCGTGCACTGATGGACGGCCGAACGCTGAAGCAGCGCATCTTTGAAATTGTCGGCACACACTCGAATCGCTTTCGATTGATTGGTATCGGTATCATGATTCAGCTCTTGGCACAATGGTCTGGCGCCAATTCCATCACGCTCTACGCTCCTCAGTACTTTTCGCTTTTGGGTATTCACGGACAGAATACGAAGCTCCTGGCAACGGCCGTCTTTGGTTCGACACCAAACCTTCAAGCTTTTCACTAACAACAGGAATTGTCAAGTTCATCTCATCCATGAGCTGTGCCTTCTTTCTCGTCGACCGTATCGGGCGCAAGAGATCGCTCTATCTTGGCGTCAGTCTTCAACTCTTGTCTATGGCCTACATCGCTGCCTTCCTGACAGCTGTCCCGACCCTTGCAGACGAAGATGCCGCTGAAGTTGTGCAAAGTGCAAGTGTGCATCGTGCGAGTTTGGTGGGTGTCGTTTGCATCTACTTGAATGGTATCGGATGGGCCCTTGGCTTCAACAGCATCCAGTACTTGATCAACTCTGAGGTCAGTCTTCCACGTCTTGAAAGGCCACAGCAACTGACGAATGTTAGATTTTCCCGGTTCATCTTCGATCACTTGCGTCGTCCATCATCATGGCCGTCCATTTCGGCAATCAATATGGTAATTCCAAGTCGGTTCCAACTCTCCTTTTGCCTAGGTCTGAAGGTGGCATTGGACCAGCTGGCACGATGTGGTTCTTTGTCACAATCTGCTCACTCGCCCTCGTCTACATCTACTTTTTCTTGCCAGAGACGGCAGGCTTCTCGCTCGAAGAGATGGAAGAAATCTTCAATTATCCCTGGTGGCAAATTGGTAGCAAGTCCGAAGGCGTTCGCAAGACGGGTGATCTTGAGGAGAGGGGGTCTGGCTCAGTCTCGTTTGGCGAGACTGACAAGAAGACTGGGGAGCATGTTGAGGTTGTGTCGGTTCACAGTGTCAAGACGTATCAGCTGTGATGCGGATCGTTGTGTCCCTTTAGCCTTAATCGATTCTTTTTGCGTCCATGTGCTTGTGAGGTTGACATGATCCTACAAGAACATAGGTAGGAGAACTTTTGATACCTAGTCAGTCACCTTGGAAACGGCAGCTGATGTCGCGCCAACTGAAGAATGCCGCGTCGCACAAATTCTCGTAGCTACTTTGTGCAAACTCGACAGCTTCAACGACCTGAGCCCGGCCCAGCTATTCAAGTGTCTATTCTGCCTGGCGGTCAGCTGTCGCTCCATGAACACCGTCTGTCGTTCTTGTCATGCACTGCTTCGTGGACAACGACAGCATCTGCCAAAGTATACCAGACGCTATGCTGCGAAGGACGCCTCTCTGCTCGATCAAGCTGTCCTTTCCCGTGCTCAAAAGCTAGCAGAACAGTACAACGCTCTTTCAAGTGCTGCTGCAAAAGATACAGACTTTACACCCGAGACGGCTACGCGTCAAAAGAAGCTGACGGAGCTTGAACCTTTCCATACGGCATGGTCAGCATGGCGGCAGGCAGAGGAAGAGTTGCAGGAACTCAAAGCCATGACATCGAGCGAAGATAAAGAAATGCAAGCACTTGCTGCTGAGGATCTGGAAGCATGTCAACAGACGCTACCGTCTCTCGCTAGTGCTCTCGAACGCAGCCTGATACCTAAACACCCACAAGCACACCTCCCCGCCCTTCTTGAGATCCGCGCCGGTGTTGGCGGTGATGAAGCCAACCTCTTTGCAGGCGACCTCTTGCGCATGTATGAAAAGTTTGCCGCTGGGAAGCGATGGACGGTGCAGCATTATAGTCTCTCGCGAACAGAATTAGGCGATGGCGTTACAGAAGCCGTCATTGGCATCGCTGCAGGCAAACGTCAAGGTGACGTCTTTGGCATGTTGCGCACAGAAGCTGGCGTGCATCGTGTGCAACGGACGCCGGCAACCGAAACAAAAGGACGCACGCATACGTCGACTGTCAGTGTCCATGTCTTGCCAGAAATCGAGGATGATGCCGATCAAGGATTCAAGCTGGATATGAGCGAGGTCAAGTTGGAGGTGATGCGATCACGCGGTGCTGGCGGTCAGCATGTCAATCGGACCGAGTCGGCGGTTCGTCTGACACATCTTCCGACGGGCCTTTCCATCTCTATGCAAGACTCTCGCTCGCAACATGCCAACAAGCGTGCCGCCATTACGATCCTGACGGCCAAACTGGCAGCACTACGTCAAGAAGAGGCGGATGCTGTGCAGGTTGGTCTCCGTCGGCAGCAAGTCTCCAGCAGCGATCGGAGTGAAAAGATTCGGACGTATAATTTTGCGCAAAACAGAGTCACGGATCACCGGTGCGGATACAGTAGTCATGATCTCGAAGGCGTGTTGGCAGGTGGGCCGGCGTTGGAGGATATGCTGGATGAAGCAGGTCAGTGGATGGCCAAGCAGGCGATGCAGTCGTTAGATGATGTATAAAGGGAACCTAGCATGGTATAGTATATGCACAAGCGAAAACAGCAGGCATAGATGTACTAATCGCTGCTGCCGTAGACCCAGTCGTTCAAGCCAAGTCGATTCCGGACAATCTCAATCGCGAGGAACTGCATCCTCGGCACAAAGATTGAATTGTCCTCATCATAGCCCTTGCGGACATCCATGCGGATGAGCGAGCCAAAGTTATAGTCGTCCACCGTATGCTCGTATTGCATCATAAACTCCCGCCAAAGCTTCTTGCCGCCGGGAGACTTCATCTTGTCTTCATCAATCACAGAGACGCCTTCGCGCGTGGTGTATTCGGGCAACGCCGTGCATAGATGCACATAAATGGCATCGTCAAGCTTCGTGAGCTTGAGCTCGGATCCCTTGCGAATCTTGAGCAGTCGCCAGTATGTTTCGAGGTGTTGAACGGCCTTGACGGCGAACTGCTTTTCGATTTCTTCGTTGTTGCCTGCATTCTCGGCATCAAAGTCTGCGGGCACTCGCTGCGCCCCGGTGCCACCTTGTCCAAAGATGTCCATGCTTCTCGATGTCTTCCTTCCACTTGGCGTTATCCGCAGTCAATGTCGCAAAATTTGTTTTCGTCGTCGTCGCATTCGAGCTCAAGTGACACACTGTACTTGTACATGGGTGACGAGCGACTAGCGAGCAATAGCTATAGGCAGTAGACAGCTACATCTCATCATCGCTCATGAGACCATCGTCAAGCGGCGGGTAATCGCCCACCGTGACTTTGGCCGGCCGTAGAAAGCTGCCGCACCCAGGGCCCGCCTCGAAATACCGCTTCCCTTGCAAGGCGCCATCGTGCTTGCCCACAGGCTCATCATACGCGACACCGATCCAGGCACCACCGGCCGGAATCTCTGCCACACGACCGACATACTTGATGGTCCCGCGACGCTCTGCCTCACCCTCGACTTGACACCGTGCACCGACTGGATGCGTCTTTTGTAGTCGCGCCAGTTCCTCCTTTTCTTGCACCTGTTTGTCTTGTGCCTTGCCCTCTGCCGCCGGATCGAAACGTCCAATACCGTGCCGTTTCTTATAGGCGAGCACGGTATCGTCGCGTTGCTCGTATTGCTCAAGCGGCATCTCAAACTTGTCCACTTTGCTGTCATCTGTATAGTTCTCCCGCATCCCCGGCGGACGACTGTCACCAATCTTGAGCACCGAGAGTGGCGTCAGGCCGAGTGACTCGACCAGGGCCTCGTCGGGCGCATTGGCAATGACCTGACAGGAAGGTGGGATGCCGACGATGGGCCATAGTTTCTCTTTGAGGGTGGCAATGGTCCAGCCCGGCGAGATGCGGCGCTCAGAGGATGTGTCGGGGCTTTCGACAAAGACAGCAATGTCGGCCATGCTTCTATCGAGTGTGGGTGTAGTACTTAAGTCGCGTCTGTCTCTTGAGCGCCTGGACGCGTCTTTGTCGGCTTTTGAGAAATTTGACGACAGCGACGCCTAGGATCTGTACCACATCTACAAGTACAAGTACAAAGTCCTATAGACTCGTCGCTCATCGAACTTGACCTTGGCTGCTTTAACGCATCATCATGCGGCTGACCAGACTGCTCAGGACTGCGCAAGAGACGCTGAGAGCCCCCTCGGCAGCCCGCTTTGAGCCACCATCTAATACACTCTCACTGTCCAAGTTTGTCAGCAAGTATGCCTGTGTCCCTGCTGGTAGCTGGTCAGCTAGACCCGTCACGCTGCACGGACGCATTCAAGCAATCAGAAAGCAGAGCAGCAAGCTTATCTTCATCGATCTCGCTTCGGCTGAGCACAACATCTCCATCTGCTTTGAGCATGGCTTTCTGCAGACGGATGAAGCATTTGACATCGCTCGTGCTGGGCTCGATGGCGCAACCAAAGGTAGCTTCATCGAAGTTGAAGGCGTTCCCCGGCGCTTGCAGAATAATACATTCCAACTCATGGCAAACCGCTCCAAGCTCCTAAGTGTTTGCCAACATCGCATTCCAGAGCAATACATCGATGTTCAGAAACGCATGCGCAATCGTCATATCGACTTTCTCGTGAATGAGAAAGCGCGCGAGACGATGCTGGCACGAAGCAAGATTATACACAAAATTCGCGAGATTCTACATGAACGCAACTTTGTCGAGGTTGAAACACCAGTCTTGCAAGCATCCGCGTCAGGCGCCGCTGCACGGCCTTTTAAAACCGATGCGACCATTGGACATACGTTGCAACTCAAGATTGCGCCAGAACTGGCACTCAAACGGGCTGTTGTTGGTGGCTTCACGCGCGTGTTTGAACTCGGCAAGTGCTTTCGCAACGAACGTCTCAGCCCACGACATAACCCGGAGTTTACGACGTGCGAGTACTATGAAGCATTTGGTACATTGAGCACGCTCATGGCCGATACGCAGAGCATGTTGCGCAAGATTGAGCGCATGTTGAGAGAAGATCTCCAACGGCAAAAGCCAGTCATCTTTCAGACGTTTGAGGTGATCGAGTTTATACCAACGCTCGAGGCAGCTCTCGAGCAACCGTTGCCACGCACTCAAGAAGAACTCTTGAAACTCTTTGAAGCACGAGAATTACCGATACCATCCAAGACAACCGTCTCCGAGTTGCTCGACAAACTGGGCAGCATCTATATTGAGCCTCGCTGCATCAAACCGACCTTTGTCATCAACCATCCAGCCGAGCTTTCACCACTTGCCAAGTCAACGGACGGTATTGCGCATCGTTTCGAGCTCTTTGTCAACAAGGTCGAAATCATCAATGCATACGAGGAGGAAAATGACCCTACCTTGCAACGCGAAAAGTTTATGGCGCAAGCTGTTGAAAGTAGACGGGCGGGCTTAACGGCTGACGAGGATGATTATTGCAAGGTTCTGGAGTGGGGATTGCCGCCGACAGCAGGCTGGGGTATGGGTGTCGATCGGCTGTGCATGTTGCTGACTAAGAATTTACGCATCAACGAGGTCTTGCTTGGCGGTGGGATTCTCTTTCAACCTTTTGACAAAGCTGCACAAGAGCATGGAGAGCGTACTTAGAACGTCGTCATTCTCTATCGGGTGAATGTGCGATCGTAACCGAAGCCCGGTGCGATTGCACAATCTTGTAGATGCTGATTGCAGTGACAATTGCAAGCGCGCCAATGTGAGTCAAGTTTTTCGAGAGCGTGGGATTGAAAAGGCCCATGTGGCGATTAGAGATTCATCATTCCACGACGACGACAAGAATAACCCCATGACTACAGAAACACTACACACTGCGCCATGAGAATGATGTTTGAGCTGTTCATACTGCTGAGAGGTTTTACATGGCTTCAGGTCATTTTCCTTTCCTTCGAGTGGGGATCAGCTGTACCTCAAGGTTCGTCTCGTTATCAAACGCAAACCTGTCACTCGGTCCTATTCAACTTCACAACGCTTGTGAGACTACCAGGCGGCAAGAACTGTGGCGATGTCTGCAAGGGTGCTTTCAAAAACTTTGAGACCGTCTTGAAAACCAGCCCCACGTCGCTTACGCCAGGCGCAAAAGTTGGGTTGAATCGATCACTTCCGCCTGGCGTGAATCCTTTGGCTGATGACTGCATGTTTATCAAGAAACTATGTTTCAACGGACGTCATGCTTCGCAGCCGCTCGCAAGAGTATTTATCGAGGGGCAGAGAGCCTTGATTAAAGAAGAGTGCTCAGAAGCGTTCGATACATGTGTGAACAGCTTGGATACTGGGTCAATGGCGCTTGGATGCTATTGTACGCAATCACTGGCAGTCTTCTCTATTTTGAGAGTCAACCACTTTGAAAAACTCTTCTACCACTGCGAGCCTACGCTCGTCTGCCATCGCCTGGCTGCTTTTGTTTCCGGAAAAAGTGCACCTCTTGATACCCGGTGGTGGTGTATCGATGATCAATACGAAATCATCGAGGAGCAAGTCAGGTGCACTCCTGAATCTTATACAGCATGGTGTGCCGAGTGCAACCTGCAAAAATGCAGGATCCGGAGACAATTCAAATTAGAGTGCCCAAATCTCATGCCGTTTAATGCGACGGAATTTGAAGCTTGGCAAGTCAAACGCAAGCAGGCGGAAGCTGAAATTCTGGCAGCTGCCAGGACATCATATGCGTATGATAAAAGTGGCAAAAGGCGACCACGAAAAGACGACTCAAGAGCAGATCCTGGAAGTGACCCGATTGTGCCCATCTTCGAGTCATCCCAGGTTGATTCTCAATCGCGCGCGATTATAATTGGAGAACATAACTGGCCAGATAACCAAAGAGGCCCAGGCGGACAAGGGAGGCCGTATCCGCCGAACCTTCCCGATCCTAACGGCGCATCAACTTCGCGCTCGGTCGCGAATCAAGGTCCGGTAGGCTTCACGCATCAAGCTCGTCAGTCAGCTTTCAAGCCTTATCAGCTGAGTCGCGAGCTGAAACTTGGTTCCGCGAGTAAATTGTCAGGGGAAGCTGCGCGCTTGGATGAATTACCAACCATTGAATTGACAAGACGACTTGAGTCAGACGATCTGTACGACTACCAGATGCAGCAAGCGATTCAGCTCTCCCTCGCACGTCCAGTGGTGCCTCCTGTTGATACAGCTTTGCGTTTGGGTCAGCCAACGTCGAGTCTGCCATCTGAGGGCAACGAAATTGATTGTGACTGCGAAAGGATTTGCGGACCTGCGACAGAAGCGCAAGGTCCCTCAATCGAAGAGTCAGAAGCTTTCACTCCGTTCTCTTTCATGTAAGTGACGGCCTTCAGTACCTACATCCCTATTACTAAGCTGAGAGGAAATTGTTGCATAGTCAAACTGTCTGTATAATCTTGAAGTTGAGAGGATACGATATTAATCACGTAGTAAAAATATGATAGTGAAGCTCGACTCCAGCTGTTGTTGCCTTCGAGTCTTTATTCGCATGCTCGGGAGAGATTTGGTTGTGCTGAACCATCTGTCCTCGGCCGTGTGATTGCAATCGAGACCCTGCTTATCTTGCGACTGACTCACTGCAGTTCCAATATCGTCACGCTTGGATCAGTGAATTCTACTGACAGGGAGCGTGAGACTGGAATGGAAGCAATCGCAGATAAGCTAACATGAACCTTGAAACTACAAACAGCACGTAGTATTCGGCGATGAGAAGCCCCCATCTGTTTATTTTGTTGAAGAACTTTATTTGGCTCCAGATGATATTTCTCTCCTTCGCCTTAGGCCCATCAAAAGTAGTTTGCAAGGGAAAAACACGTAAATTCTGCCACTCGGTCGTCTTCAATTTTACAACGCTTGTGAGACTTACGCATGGCAAAACATGTGCTGATGTCTGTGCCGACGCTTTCATCAATTTGAATCTATTTTGAAACTCACTAATAGAAATTATGGTCAGCATGCAAAAGTTGGAGAAGAACCACCTGCTGGTACAAGAGTACTTGCTGATAACTGTCTGGCGTTCAAAAAGTTCTGCTTCAACGGACGCCATGCTTCGAGACCGCTCCAAAGAGTATATATCGAGGGGCAAAGGGTAGAATTTTCGCGTTGCTGCTCCGAAATATTCGACTTGTGTGTCGGCTGGTTGGACCCTGAGCCAATTGTGCTTGAATGCTTCTGTACGCAAGCACTTGGAATTTACTCTGTCTTGAAAGAACAACCAACCACAAATCTCTACACACACTGTGCCCTTCCGCTTGTTTGTGTTCGTCTGACTTCTTTTGTTACCGCAAAGACGGGAGACTATGGTAGCAAGTGGTGATGCGAAAGCAATAAATACAGAATCATCGAAGAGCAAGTCAAGTACAGCCCTGATACATCCACAATGTGGTGTACACATTGCAATTCGCCACATTGCGCTACTCGGCCACGAGTCTCTCTAGAGTGTCCGAGTTTGCTGCCGTTCAACGAGACGGAACTTGAGGCTTGGCAAGCCAAACGAAAGCGGCTGCAGGATGAAGCTATGGCCTTTCTCGAAAGATATACAACAAAACGCCAATGAGATGGTGATCCGACAAAAGATTCTGCAGAAACTCTGAGTAAGCCATATTTCGACCTGTTGTTTACTGAACTCCAAAAGAAAAAATTGCGTCCCTTCGTCCTTGGAGCAAACAGTTGGCCAGGCAATCAATACCAAGGCTGTTCTGATGCGCGAAGCTCGCAATATCCGCTGCCAGATATTCATGGCGTTTCGACATCACGCTCTGTAAGGAATCAGAATCCCTCTTTAGCTTCCAAGCACAGTGACCATCATTCAGCGATGACACCCTACAAGGTAGATGTTAAGCTCAGGCTTGGTCCTGCAAGTGGCATGCTGAAAGAACCGATGAGCCTGCAGTTGGACAGTATGCCTGCGATCGAATTAACAAGACGACGACATTCAGATGGCCTGCACGATTATCAGATGCAACAGGCAATTCAACCCTCACTTATCTCTCCAGCTGTACCGTCTGTTGATACGACCTTGCGACTAGGTCAGCCTGCTTCAGACTTAATGGCTAGTACCAACGAGATTGACTGTTATTGTGAACGGATTTGTGGTCCAGAGACAGAACCGGTAGGTCTCTCGGTTGAAGAAGCTGACAATTTGATGCCATATTCATTTTTATAGGAAATGACTTTCACAATTGCTGCCTCATGCCAAATTTCAGATCAAAAGATGTCTTGCGAATAGCAAGTTTGACATTGAAAAAGGGAAAGGAGAGATCAAAGTGGAAGTTGAAGATCTGACGCCGCATTACTAAGCGCCAGTCACCAGTGATGAGTTATAATCAAAGCGTTCATTCTGGGCACCTAACAAACAAACAAAGGAGCGGCCGTAACACAGTCCCCTCATACTTAGTCATGACAGTTCGATGATCAAGATACAGTGTAATGAGGATGCATTGAGCACATATGCACAGCGTGTCATCACATGATACATCATATTTGTTGCGATTTGTTGTCGGACTTGCACGAAGATATCTATCCAGCGTTTATCGAGATGAATAAAAACGTAGACTCTTGCAATTTAATTGGGCAAGCCTGCCTCATTCCTCGACAAACAAAGTCGAGTGCACTTGCGAATCAGCAATCAACATTCGAAGACTCAGCTATCCTACTACCACACTAAAGGCAAACAAAATTGTCCCGGTGTTGAGAGCTAGCTGGTCTCAGGACAGCTCAGTTTCGACTGACTTCAACTGTGTCAAGTAGGATTCCTGTCTCGAAACTCTGACTGCTTACAAAACCGAAGCCTTCGGGAACTCAACTCAAATCTTGATTGTTCGCTCATTGGGCGTGTGTTCATTCAGGATAACTCCAATTTGACACCAGAAAATATTAGACAGTGACCGATGTCACGACGTATGTCGTATTCCAATATGGTTCCGTGTTGTCTCGCGAATTGTAGAGACTGTAAGCTGAGCCCGAGATACAGAAAAGCGATGAGCATCGTAGTATTTCGGCTTATCAATGAGTCAACGCAGACGGCAGGTCTAAACCCGACGATGCATACAATATGACATCGGTGCAGCACGATGTCGTATTTTATTTCGCGAATGACCGTTCGTTGTAGACTTCCGTCAGTTGCATGCATTTGTTTTGGCTTCAGCCGAGATGATCCGGGATAAGATGACAAATAAGATTACAAATCAGGTGATCAGCGTGACATATCAATTTACGGGGACAGTGACAGAAGGAATGACCCAGGCAATGATTCATGGTTACGGTGTCAGTTGCTTATTAGACAGATATTGACTGATTCCAGATGACTTATAGCAATAGAAGCATACAGTCCTTGACATGCCGCGGAGCAAGTCTGACTGAAAGAGTTCTCAAGCACAGCATTTCATTGCCTACAGCCGAATGAGGAATCTTTGCTGAGCTTCAATAGAGGCCATAGACTCCTGAGAGGAAGAGGTATGTGAAGTAACGTAACAAAGAAAAACAATAGTCCGTGTATCCTTCAAGCAAGAAGTGTCGTTCCATTTGCTAACCTTGACATTCCTGAGCAATAAGTGGCAACGGTGTGTTGATTACTAATAAGCTTACTATACTTGTAGTATTGGTAATACCGCATGAATCAGTGTTTCATCGATACTGCTATTTAAACCTCAAGTTGCGCCGCCTAGATACTAGTTGCAATCGTTTAACACAACGCTCAGCTGCGGGTCTTTCACCTGAAGAAGACTTTCTCCACCCACAGACACAAATTTTTACGCAAGGACTGTCGACTTGATTCTTTCAAGTTCAATTCGAAAATCCAACTGCAGCTGCCTTTGACCGGGGTATAATCCTGTGTTGAGAACCACATTGAGTTTAATAAATTCAAGCTGATTATTAGTCTGATTCGGAATTCAAGCAACGACCAAATGTCTGCCAAATTGCACTCCTGGAGCTTGACTCAAGCCCTTCTGATGACCGTATTATTCGTCGGGGTGTGTCTTTCCTCTCAGTTTTGTACGGATTACTGCAACAAGCACGAAAGCGAAAATCATTCTGTTACGTGTGATAATTTTTGTGCCTCTTGCGAGGATCCAAGTTGCAAGGAGGCTGAGTATAGTCGTGGTAATTACAAGGGGAGTGACGTGCCTCGTCAAGCCTGTCTCAAAAACTGCATGAAAGGTTGGAAGTAGCTCAGCCGCAGATTCGCAAGTCGAAGGTGATTTTTCGCACTTCGATGCCTTTGCGCTCACAACAAAATCTTCAGGCGACTATGGTAGCTGGCGAGATTGTGTAATCATTTCACGTTGCTCAGTTTAAATTGCTTGTGCGAGCTCCGACTTCATCGGGTCTAAACTCTTTTCAAATGTTAGTCGAGAAATACCGAGAGCCTGCGATCGTCTCGTCCAGCGAATTGAAGGTTGTACGAGACCAAGCGACGAGGTGCAATCGTTTGGCCAACTATGTCTCACTCACTTTGATCAGCAGCTCATTGATCGCTCACTCGGGCTATCTCCAACCTTACACCATGATCAGACCATTGATTCGCGATGGATTCATGTGTAAAGATCAATGGTGTACTTGTATCAGCGCGTCACGTCATGTTTTCTGACGAATGACGTTGCCCCCCAGCTGGACTTCAAGCACAAAAGTTGATCAGCATTATCGCACTCGTGCTTCGACACACATCTCTGCACATAAGAGACTCGACACCGATATTAGATAGTTTTATGATAGGTCATATGCCTAATTGCAGCTTCATATTAACTTCTATCGCAAATGAACACCCGCGGTATAATGATGCAGATCGCGTTCGCGTGTTGCGATCGTTTTGACTAAAGCTGAGATGGTTCGGGACATGATGACAAATCGGATAACAAATTAGGTGATCAAGGTGACTTATTCCTTTAATGGACAAGTCATGGGGACTGTGACAGAAGGAGTGACAGAGACTATGGTCTCTGTTAGCGGTATCAGTCATTTTATAAACAGCTATTGGCTAATATCAGATTGCTTGTAGCAATACATGCATACAGTCCGTACCACGCTGCAGAGCAAGTTGGATTGATCAAGCAAGGCGTTCATCGCCTATAGCAGAACGAGAAGACTTTGTTGAGCTCTTCTGGAGGCCATAAACTCACGAGAAGAGGAGCCATGTGACGTTACGTGACAAAAAAAAATGTTCCATGTGTCTTTCGAGCACGTATTCTCAATCCGTATACTGATTTCAAAGATCCCAGCAACTTCCGACAAAGGTGATTTGATTACTAATAGGGTCACAAAAGTATTACTAATGCGTCAGTTTTTTCAGCGACGTGTCTATATAAACCTCAAGTTGCGCCGCTTGGATCACAGTTGCAATTTTTCAACACAACGCTCAGCTGAAGAAGACCTTATTGAACCAGAGACCCGAATTTCAACGCAAGGACTATCAACTTGATTCTCTCAAGTTGGAGTCGATTTCAAGTTGGAGTCGAAGAACGAATTGCAGCTGCATCTGCTTGAGGTATGATCCAGAGTTTCTAACCACAATTAGGTTATATACTTCAAGCTAACTATTAGGCTAATCTGGACTTCAACCAACGACCCAATGTCTGCCAAATTGCACTCCTGCCCTACGAAAAAAAAGTTACGTGACAAAGCGTGATGACGCGTGAATGCGCGTGATGTGTCGTGAGAATGCGTGAATTCGAGTTTTGCGGGCGGGATAAGACGTGAAAAGTGCGCGATCTGAATTTTCCAATTCGATGGCATCAGATGGCACACGTGAAAATGCGTGAAAAGCGTGAAAGCGCGTGAACTTGCTTGAAGACGCGTGACCACACGGGAACATGCGTGAAACAAAGCACGCCTGACATCAACTGCAGTGATGGTGATGGAGATGCCAGACTTTGTCGTGCGCTGAAAATATCACTCTGTACCGTGCGCGCGTATGCCATATGGCCGGTTACATAAAGCAACAGCTACTCGATCAGGCTTACTAGCAACATACGCTTTCCTTCCGACACCACGTTGGGCCGCACACACGTTGCTGTCTCGGACCACGACATGACTGCAACAGTAGACGACGACATGCAAAGCTCAATCGCTTCTCTATGGGCCGTGATGGCGCATTGCTATGGTGACGGACGCGGTGTTCGTGCCAGTGCGCATGATGTGACTGGATGCCTCGGATGGATGCACGAAGAGGAGCATCAGACCCAGTGAGCTACTGTCACTGTCAATGGCCGACAATCTATATCGCATCATGGAAGCGTCTGCTGTTGTCGCTCGGTTCCTGTGGCTGCGATCTCCTGCGCAGCTGTGCGATGATTTGATGGCGCGCTTGAATGACCATGAACCGTCAGATGAGAGGTCAAGTAATCGAGCGCCAGCAAGGGACTTGGCTCGAAGACGTCAAGCATCACAGGAGCAACTACAGGGCGATGGCGATAGGAGCTGCAGCCACAGTGGCTTCGAGGCTATTTCGAGGGACCCGCAAGGCCATGTGAAGAGGCGGAGCCTGTAGGTCCATCCCTGCACTGTAGTAATACATGTTAGAATATCGTTGAGCAATGAATAGCCACGACGAGATCTCTTACTGAAACTCCCTGAGGCTGCTTGTTGAGTTGACTTTGAATTTTGCAAAGTCGATTCGCCCTGAGCGCGCCTCCAGAGGTACAAGCAGGAGCTCGAGTACAAGACAGCCAGCACAGGCTCAATGGCAGCAACGCCACACACCAACACAGCAACCCTCTGCCTCTTCCCTCTCTTGCATCCTCTAGCTCACTCTCAGTCTTGTTAAACGCCTCGCAGACCTGCAGCATGACACCTCGCTAACGTTAAGGCGTCCGTGAGCTTGACGCTGCCTCTGCTCCTCTTGCGACGACATCTCGCGCCGGTGCTTCGGCACAGCAACTTCACCGCATCTCCTCCTTCTCGTGCCTCTTTTGTCTCAGCTAATCTTCACAGGAAAGGAGGATGACGCGCTCCGGTTCGCTTAGATCAATCTCTACACACTCGTGCCTCTATCAGCAACGCGCACCGTCGCTCTCAAGTTGACGACTCTACTCAAGCCTTTGCCATATCTCCACTCAGTCTACTTGGACGCGCAAGCTGTTTCGCAACCCCCGCTAGCATCTCTTTGGTCTCTGCCAATTGCAGCTCTCGCGTCTCTGCCACACGCGCGTCATGCGCACTGTCTCGCAAGTCTGCCATCTTTACGCAAATGCTAACTCTCTTTGCCACTCTCGCAACGGTCCTGCTTCAATTCCTCTCGTGTCAGCTTGCTTCTCTCGTCATCGTCGTCTCTCTGTGCTCTCGTCTGTCTACGCTCTCGTCTATTCGGGTTCTCTGCCGGCTCTGCTTCTCCATTGTGTATGATCTCGCCACGCAAGAACCCCGTAGCTGATACAACACACCACGGAACTCTCGAGCGACATTCACAGGAGCAGACACACGCACGCACGCAATCGCCAAGCATTGTCGCTATCACGCTTCTCGTTGCTTTTCATGTAGATAGCTTAGTAATCATGCACGTGCAAGCTTTGAATATTGCAATGAAACCACCAATGACAGATTGACGCAACTTCACACATTTTCACGCCTTTTAACGCTTCAAAGTGTGGCCGATTCACGTACTTTCTTCAAGTACTTTTCAGGTACCTTTCAAGTACTTTTCATGTAAGATTCAAGTATTGTTAACACGTTGTCCCGTCTTTTCACGTTTTTCCACTCCAATATTCACGCATGATCACGCCCTTTCACCTACTTTCACGCATTTTCACGCAAGATTTTCACGCTTTGTCACGAGATTTCACGCTTTTTCACTCAAGACTTTTTTCATAGGGCAGGATGAAGCTACGGCCTTTCTCGAAAAATATACAACAAAACGCCAACGAGATGGTGATCTGACAAAGGATTCTGCAGAAACTCTGATTGAGCCAGATTTCGACCTGTTGTTTGCTGGTCACAAAAGCAAGAAATCGCGTCCGTTCGTCATTGGAGCAAACAATTGGCCTGGCAATCAATACCAAGAGGCTTCAGATGGGCGAAGCTCGCCATATCCGCCGCCAGATTTTCAAGGCGCTTCGACATCACGCTCTGCAGCTGGAGGGAATCAGAATCCCTCTGTAGCTTCCAAGCACAGTGACCATCATTCAGCGTTTACGCCCTACAAGCTAGATGTTGAGCTCAGGCTTGGTCCTGCGAGCGGCATGCCGAAAAAAGCGATGAGCCTGCAGTTGGACAGTATGCCTGCAATCGAACTCAGAAGACGACGTGACATAGATCACCTGTACAATTTTCAGATGCAACAAGCAATTCAACTCTCACTTATCTCTCCAGCGATACCATCTGTCGATACAAATTTGCGACTCGACCAGCCTACTTCAGACTTACAAGCTATCATGAACGAGGTTGACTGTGATTGTGAACGGATTTTTGGTCCAGAAACAGAACCGGTAGGTCCCTCGGTTGAAGAAGCTGACAATTTGATGCCATATTCATGTTTATAGGAAATGACTTTCACAATTGCTGCCTCATGCCAAATTTCAGATCAAAAGATGTCTTGCGAATAGCAAGTTTGACATTGAAAAAGGGAAAGGAGAGATCAAAGTGGAAGTTGAAGATCTGACGCCGCATTACTAAGCGCCAGTCACCAGTGATGAGTTATAATCAAAGCGTTCATTCTGGGCACCTAACAAACAAACAAAGGAGCGGCCGTAATATAGTCCCCTTATATTTAGCCATGACAGTACGATGATCAAGATACAGTGTAATGAGCATGCATTGAGCAAATATGCGCAGCGTGTCATCACATGATACATCATATTTGTTGCGATTGATTCTCGGATTTGCACGCAGATATTTATTGAGCGTTACCGAAGTGAATAAGGCCGTAGACTCTTGCAATCCAATGGGGCAACCCTGCCTCACTCCTCGACAAACAAACCCGTGTGCACTTGCGAATCAGCAATCAATATTCGGAGGCGCAGCTATCCTACTACCGTACCAAAGGCAACTGAAATTTTCCCTGTGTTAAGAGCTAGCTGGTCGCAGGAGAGCTCAGTTTCGATTTACTTCAACTGTGACAAATAGAAATCTAGCCTTGAAGCTTTGACTGCTTGCGAAACTGAGGCCTTCCGAAATATTGACTGTTTGCGCATTGGACGTAGGCTCAATCATGACAACTCCAACTTGACACCAGAAAACATTGGAAAGTAACCGATGTCACGACGTATGTTGTATATCTGTATGGTATCGTGTTGTCTTGCAAATTATAGAGGTTTCAACCTGAGCCTGACATGCAGAGAAGTGATGAGCAGCGCAGCATTTGGCTTATCAATCAGTCAGCGCACACGGCAGGTCTAAACCCGAGGATTCATATAACATGCCATTGGTGTAGCATAGGTCGCTTTTTGTCACATTCGCGTTGGACTTCCATAAGTCAGGTGCATTCGCGATCGTTTTGATTACAGTTGGAATATTCCGGGATATGATGACAAATCCGATCACAAATCAGGTGAACAAGGCGACATGTCTAATTGATGATCAAGTTACAGGGACTGTGACAGAAGGATCGACAGAGACGATTGCTCATGGTAGCAGTATCAGTTGTGTGTAAACAGCTATTGGCTGATGTCAGATCGCTTATAGCAATACAAGCATACAGTCCGGACCACGCTGCAGAGCAAGTGAGATTGATCAAGCATGGCAGTCATTGCCTATAGCAGAACGAGAAGTCTTTTTTGAGCTCTTCTAGAGGCCATAAACTCACGAGAAGAGGAGCCATGTAACGTCACGTTACAAAAAGGGGAAACGTTCCGTGTGTCTTTCGAGCACGCATTTTTGATCCGTATACTGATTTCAAAGATCCTGAGCAACTTCCGGCAAAGTTGATTGATTACTAATAGGGTCATCACAGTATTACTAATACCGCATGCGTCAATTTTTCCATCGACGTGTCTATTTAAACCTCAAGTTCCGCCTGGATCACAGTTGCAATCGACACAACGCTCAACTGAAGAAGACTTTCTTGAACCAGAGACCCAAATTTCGACACAAGGACTATCTACTTGATTCTCTCAAGTTGAAGTCGAAGAACGAATTGCAGCTGCATCTGCTCGAGGAATGATCCTGAGTTGATAATCACATTCAGGTTATATAGTTCAAGCTAACTATTAGGCTAATTCGAACTTCAAGCAACGACCTAATGTTTGCCAAATTGCACTCCTGGAGCTTGACTCAAGTTCTTCTGATGACCACATTATTCGTCGGGGTGTGTTTCTGCTCTCAATTTTGTACGGATTACTGCAGCAAGCACGAAAGCGAGTTTCATTCCGTTACGTGTGAGGATACTTGTGCCCTTTGTGAGAATCAAAGTTGCAGGAAGGCCGCGTATAGTAAGGGTGGCTTCAAGGCGAGTGACGTGCCTCGTCAAGGTTGTCTCAACAAGTGCATGAAAGGTTGGAAGTAGCTTAGCCGCAGATTCGCAATTGCAAGTCGATTGTGGATTCTCGCACTTCGATGTCTTTGCGCTCACAACAAAACCTTCAGGCAACTTTGATAACTTAAAAGTATCTACTGTCGCGTTATAGGCTGTAGTAGTCTCAGTATTGCCCAATTTCCGCGCTGTATGCACACACGCCCGTAATACTCGCTACCAGCCCCAACAGCCTCGCGCCCCAGCCAAACTCAATCACCCAGCAACGACCATAGGCCCTCCATAGGCCCACCACCGCGCAAACCGCGCATCCAAGCCGACCCAAAGCGGTCAAAGTATCAACACCACCACCCAAGCATCTAGCCACAAGATAAAATCGCTCTGAAGAATGGCAAGCACCAAGAAACAAAAGCGAAACCCGCTCAAAGCCAATACTGAGGCTATTGCTCAGGTCACTGCCGGAGAACTCTCGATCAGTGCGACGTTCGCGCAGGGTCAGGCGAGTCAAATTGACCAGGCCGGCAGCCTGATTCCTTCTCCCTTGACTATCAACAGCTGGGCTGCCTCGGCAAGAGCTGGCTCAACCGCCACCGACTCTGGCAGGGAAGCAGACGATGGTCGCATGGGCGCACCAA
Source organism: Protomyces inundatus (assembly GCA_003717165.1). Classification (NCBI taxonomy): domain Eukaryota; kingdom Fungi; phylum Ascomycota; class Taphrinomycetes; order Taphrinales; family Protomycetaceae; genus Protomyces; species Protomyces inundatus. Next base: position 26,938 of record QXDR01000087.1, on the reverse strand, counting down.
CGGCGCGTGAGCGGCAGCAGCAGGCTGCCGCGGATGACGACGAGGATGGACACGCAAGTCAGGAGGAAGCTTCACTTATCGTGGGCAAGGTGGTCACCAAGATCAACGATAGATACATCAAGTCGCTTTCAAAGAACAGTATGGCCTCTTGGGATCCGAGACAGAAGGAGTTCATGAATTGGTGCGAATCGACGAACTTCCAGACAGACCTCTACAAGGTCACTGAAGAAAAACTTTGTGCTTTCCTCGACACTGTCATCGGTCGCGAGAAAAAGACCAAGCCGAGGACGGGCGGGCGCAAACGGCCTGCCGATAACTCGGCGGAGCAACTACGTTCAACAGAGGAGGACCCTGAAGATCAAATCGATGCCGATGAAGCTCCGGACACCATCTCATACGCTTCAGTAAGGGCATACAGATCTGCTCTGAGCAATCTGCACAAGAATCAGGTCACCACGAAAGCGTATCCAAATATGGAGCCAGTAGTCATTCAGGGCTCAGTGGCAAGGCTCATGGACATTTGTTCGAAGGACATCTTCAACGATTCTTATGACAAGAACGTGGACCGTGGAAAAGGTATGCTCAGGAGTGTTGAGAACAAGAAATGCTGACAGCTCTCAGGTTCTGCAAGTGACGGATACATGACCAAGGCGCAGATGCGCCAAGTCTATCTGCATGGTCTGCTTGACAACTCTTTGATTGGCCTTCGCGATCGAGCTATCATGCTGCTGTCATTTGCTGGCCTAATACGGTCGGACAACGCGCTCAATATCGAGTTTGCCGATCTCGGCATGCTAGTAAATGAGAGTCGCGCCCTTCCGACCGCAATCTACTTCTTGTCCATGAGAAAGTCGAAAGTCAATCAGACGGGCGAGAAGCAAACTGCTGGCTTTGTGCGCCACAAGAAGTGGGAATGCTGTACTGTCGGTGCGCTGGCATTCTATCTATTTTCTCTTTTCCACCTGAAGCGTGCTGTTTATCCGACGGGCACACCTGGTGGTTTATCGCCATTCCCGTCGATGGCAAGCACAAATGGCTGGTACAAGTACTCTCTGTTTCCAGGAAACCGCAGGAAGGACGAGAAGCTGGATCCTTTGAAGTGCCCGTTGAGCTACACAGCCTACAACCAAAGGATGAAGCTTGCAATCGACTTTGCAGATGTCCAGAGCTACCATACCACGCATGTCTTTCGGCGAGCTGGCGCAATGGCATGTGAAAGTGCACAGTGTCATGCAAACGACATTGCGCGACAAGGGCACTGGGCGCAAGGCTCTATGAATCAGAACTATCTATCGCAATTCCCTCTTCCTGCAATACGTGCCTTGGCAGGCTTCGAAGCTATGCAAGTCGACGAACAATACTACATCGCACGAGACATCCCCGTGCCGGAGGAGTTACTGAAGATGGTTTTTCCCGAGGCGCAAGCATGGGAAGAGCGACGGAAAAACAAAGACTGCGTCGACCAAGGACTGGCTGCCCGCGGCTTTCTGAACATGATGCTAGACATGCGACGCGTCTTCATTCAAGATGCCGCGATGGTGTGGCACGAGTTCAAGGATCGTTCTGGCGAGCCCGGATTTGAGAAGCAACACATGATATTTAAGCATCCTATTTTCTCTACCGAGGCTTGGATTGACTACCGAGACAGCTTCGCCGCCAGACTTGACCTGAATAATCGTACAACGCCGGAACAGGCAGCGATGAGAATTTGCGAGCCTTCCATCAGCAGGTCGCTTGCCAGAACTCAAACGAGCGTGTCTGTTGTGGAAGAGCGGACGAGTCAAATACACGATAGCCTCTTCTCATTCACGGATGTGCTACGGAAGTTCATGCAAGACTACGGTCTCGATGCAGCAGAGATGAGACGACAGCTCAAGGAGATCAAGGCAGGTCAAGTGCAGACGTCGACTACTATCGAGCTTGCAATTGATGAGGATGGAGAGGAAGTGGAGCGCGAGACAATTACGATCGTTCGCACGCGGCCACGCGTGTGTCTGTCGCCGCAGGCATTGAGTTCGGCGCTCTCATCGCCCCAGTCGCGACCCTCAGCACCGGTATCAGCAGCGACAGTGCAGGCGCAATCGTCTGGTCAATTACTGTCAAAATCAATCATGGCTGACAATGTCAAATCCGTGGCAGAAGCTTGGAAGGAGTACGATGAAGGCCTGGACCTCAAGGAATCACTGCGCACTTATTTTGAAGAGTACACAGGTGGCCGCGCAACGAAATGGCTCTGCCAGGGGGAAACGCAGCGTTACAACCGCCGAATGATTGTCATCAAGTATTTGAAGCAACAGGCTCGTGATGTTTCCCTTCATGCAGGAGTGGTGGCTCTATCCATGGATCTTTATCGTCGAAGACAAAAATGGACCCTCAGCAAGCTGCGCGATTCTATTCTTAAAGGCTATTGCACGTACGTCTATGCGGAAAACCTTGTACCTGAGCCTGTGCCTACATAGATCTGACAGTCGAGTGTGTTTGATAAGTGATGTCGTAAAGTACTTGTAGAATAGGAAGCCTTTTTGCAGTCTACTTGTATGAGCTACGCAGTAGCTTTTGATCGGCTGGCAAGTTGAGCCAACGCCTCAAAATCTGAAGTCAAAGAGGCAGCATTGATCTTGAAAACGACTGCAAAGCTAGCCAGAAGTGTGTCTGTCTCCTCGTCTGCTGCTCCACCGAGTCTTGGGTACATCAATTGAATACAGCGGACGACAAAAGCACACTGCTGCCTCCGCCAACTATTAATTTGCTCCGGCGCGCGCTTCAGAGCCGCATTTGCCAAGAGAGGGCGCAGGCAAAGTTCAAGCTCGAGTGGTAGGCTCTCCAGACCAATGCCACGCAGTAGCGACACAAAGCGGTCACTCCGGTGTCCATGAGAGACTGTCGCGATGGAGGCCAGTGCATCAGCAGCTTCCTGGCAGACTTGTTCCAGCATTCGAGCAAGCACGGCTGAACCAGTCGAGACATCGAGCAGGTCACGCGGTAACGTGCCAACTAAACAACGGCACCAGAGGACATCGAGCAAGGTGCCAATCAAAGCATTGGGTGTCGTTCGTGGTACGAGCCTCACCAGATCCAACATGATTGACATGTCAACAAAAGTGTCGGCGCGCGATGAATGCTTGCCTGCTTCAGCCTTCTTCTTCGCATACGCCCGGACACTGCTGTCTGCCTTTTGCTTGGTTTTCCTAGAAGCTAAGGCAGAAATAACGGCAGCCTCGTATGCCTCGAGCTGTGCAGCGTCACATGCCTTCAAAATTTTGCCATGTACATGATTTTGACCGTGTACTCTTCCGCTGGCCAGTATCTCAACCTTGTCATTGCACCGTTTGTGATAATTGAGGTGTCTTAAGAGGCCATTGAAGCGCACGGTTTGACGGCACAGCTTGCACTCTAGACAGCCGTCAGACTCCAGCGCAACGCGTTGTAGTGGATCTGTCGATGGCGACGCCGACCACGCTGGCGATGCCATCGGACCGCCAACTGAGCAAGAGGCAACAGAGGAAGACAGCTTATGAGAATCACATGAAGGCATACATGTCGCTGCCTGTGGCATAGCATCTGCATCGACGTGATCAAGCGCCAATGCATTTGAGTCGACATAGCCAATCGCGACGACTTTGATTGCAGCTGAGGCTGCAATCAAAGGTGCTGAATCGACCAGTGACAGCCTTGATAGACTTGAATAGGCTAGCTCTTCTGTGGCGCCAGCTGTTTCAGTTTCTACCGCGTTGCTATCACTCCAATCTTGGCTTGCGACCGCACCTTGAGATCGTGTGCGCATGGCCTATTGGATTGAAAAGCTAAGCTTCCGTTTAGCCGTGGCTGATGAATTTGATGCCAAGCTTCTTGCAAGACACCCTGGCTGAGCTGACGGCTTAGCGATATTCTGCCGTAGTCCTGCAGACGTGTGTCAGCAAGGTTGTGGTCTGTAAATCTCGTCGTGCTCAAGCGTTCTCAGATTCGGTCGAGTGCACTGAATTTCAGTGTGCGCGCGCCTGAATTCGGTCGAGTGCACTGAATTTCAGTGTGCGCGCGCCTGAATTCAGTCGAGTGCACTGGAATCTAGTGTGCGCGCGCCTGAATTCAGTCGAGTACACTGAAATTCAATTCGGTGCACTCAAATTCATCCGAGTGCACCACCGATGAGATGGACGACTTCAAGCAGTCCAATGATCCGCAAACAAGACAGCCTGGCCAGCTGGAAGACTGTAGACCCTTCCCTAAATCTCTGCGCGTACTCAGTACTGATCAGTTAGTGACGGCTCGTCGGCTCGATAGGTTGTGCTTGTGTCTAGCGAGAGTGCACCGAAAGTCGGCAGGACGCAGCTATGCGAGGGTCGGGCCGGCAAGGTTGCAGGCTTGTCACTTGGCTGCAATTTTGAAGGGGAGACTCTATAAAGTTTGTAATGGATGCGCGCCTCTTGAAGGGGCCAGGCAGCAAAGTTTAAAGACTTGGCTGCAATGTTGAAGGGGGCACCCTACAAAATTTGTCATGGACGCGCGCCTCTTGAAGGGGCTGGGCAGCAAAATTTAAAGACTTGGCTGCAATGTTGAAGGGGACACCCTACAAAATTTGTCACGGACGCGCGCCTCTTGAAGGGGCCGGGCAGCAAAGTTTAAAGACTTGGCTGCAATTTTGAAGGGGAGACCCTTTAAAATTTGTGATGGATGCGCGCGCCTTCAAGGGCACGAGCTGTTAAAGCTCAAGAACTGGGCGCTGCAGCCATCTCGATGGGCATCAGGTGCCACCAAATTGCCTCCGGGCGACTTGGGCCTCTCGGGTACAATCATACACACACAATGCCAGAGGTATGGTGCAACAATAGCAGGCAGGGTCTGCCGTAGACAGCTTCACTATAGTCTTTGCTGCATGACCAACAACTTAGCCTAGCTATTGCACCACTTCGATGCGAATGCTAGATCGTACATGTCCTACGTAGCGGTCTATAACAGAGCTGCTGAGTTTAGTCTCTGGCAGTCCTGTGCAGCATGATACCTAGATGAGCGCTGGCAATTGCGGCGTCGCCGCCGCCGCCGCATGGATCGCCACGCTCGGCCAACACGGCTTCCTCTTGCATGCTCTTGAGGCGCAAAGAACACATATTGACTTTTCTGCGGGCATTGCAGGGTGTGTATACAGCTTCAGCAGCCATTGGCAAGCATTTCACCGTGCGGCTACTCCAGATTGATAAGTTTGTCACATTTGACGTACAGTACTACTAGTATGTTGAACTGTGTTCGAGTTGTAGGCTGTGGGCAGGCTTCTGCAGGTGTAGGTTGTGGCTGCAGTGTGCCCTTCCTGGGCCGCTGGGCGTAGTCTGGTGCACAGGCAGCGGCCACTGTCCTAGTTAGGGTAGTAGGGTTAGGTTCGGGCAGGTGCACACGTGATTGAACTATAAATAGTCGGGGTATTCTACAGTTTCGACTTCTCTGTATAGTGGAGATCTCTGGTCAAAGTGTAACATATCTGGGTTATGGCGTGTTTGGGCGGGTGTTTGTGTAGTGGTGTAGTGGTGTGAGGTCTGCCTATACAGAGTTTGAATCAGGCGGGCGCAAACTCTACATACCTGACGACATTGTGTAGTCGTTCAATTTAAGTCACTTGTGTCAGCTTCAACTTCATTATGCTACTCATTCCAAATCTTAGTCGAAAGTATTGACAGCCTGCGATCGTCTTGTCAGGCGAATTAAAGGCTGTTCGAGACCAAGGAACGACGTGCAGTCGTTTGGCCGACTAAGTCTCATTTACTTTGATCAGCAGCTCATTGGCCGCTCACTCGGGCCGTCTCCAACCTAATACCATGATCAGACCATTGATTAGCGATGTATGCATTGGGAAAATTCAATAGTGTACTTGTATCAGCGCGTCGCGACATGTTTTCTGAGAAAGGACTTCGCCCAGCCGAACTTGAAGCACAAAAATTGATAAGCATTATCGCATTCTTCTCCTACACGGACATCTTACACGAGAGATCCAGCTTCAGTATTTGATAAATTTGTGATTGGTCATATGCCTAATTGCAGCTTCATGGGGTAATTTCTGTCGCAAATGAACGAACGCGGTAGAAGCACACAGGGTGCGTTCACACGTTACCGCTCCAGCCGAGTTGCTTCGAGATATGATGACAAATTTGATCACAAATTAGATGAGTACAAAGCAGATGGGTACAAACCTGATGATCAAAATGATGTCCTTTATCTTCAGATGATCAACGTGTTCTTTCGGGAGCTACAAGGGAACTGATAAACGCAGTAGTCTATGTAGTCTGAAGCCCGTGGTATCGCACCATTTCCCGTGTGGACTTCCAAGACTCGTGAGAAGGAGCCTGCAAAGACGTTCAATGACCACTGAACTTCCGCAGGATATTGCTAATACTGTTAAGGATCGCCATTCACTGATGCTTCTATTTAAACTCCGAATTCCGCCGCACGGGCAATGACTGTTATTGACCAATACAACGACTTGCTGCGACTATGGGTCTCCCCATTTCTAGTCAGAGCCTTCTGGTCCTAGCTTTCAGGACTTCCGCAATTGACATACAAGATACGACCGGGAGGCTGTGCTATTATCATGACCTGTTCTCGGCAATTCCGACCATGATGATTACAAAGACTGAATCGCTAATTACTAATGTATATGAATTATTAGTGATGAATCCATTCTTGGCGCTTCACATTTAAGCCCACAGATGTCCACAGAGCTCACTATCAGTCATCAACAGTCGCCATTGAATTCAGCAGTAAGTGAACCTACCCTCTATAGAGAAGCAAATGTCTTACATTAGACCTTCTACAAGCTCTCTTGTCACCAAGCTGGGTGAACAACTCGGCGGACTCTCCCAAACAGCGCTCAATTCATTCGCCGCCATCGTGACTTTGGAAGAGACGTTCGCAAATTGACGGTATCTTTGGAAGCATGTACCTGGCTCGAGTCATTGCGATTGTGATGTTATGCTTTCTGCAGACGCTGCACTCTGCCACTAACTGCACTACCCATTGTCCTCATTATCAGGATCCATTTGACAACTGTGCTTCTGTCTGTGAGAATTGTCAACAAGGATGTCAAGGCACGGCCAATTTTGACAGGTGCGTAAGCCTATGTCTGTCATCCAACGGCTTCCCCTGAACGAATGCATATGATCTTCGGGCTTGCGACTGAATCGTTGACATTCCGATCGCGAGCGGATTAGTCACTTTCAAAAACTCAGCGTAGCTACAACAAGTATGCAGTTCTTAGAAATCACCTCCAAGATATGAACACAACTTGAAAGAGCAGGTCCGCGGCATCGCTTTCCGTGGCGTCCAACAGAGGTTTAATACAGCTCAAGAATATAAGTGACCATAGTTCATATCAAGCCATTCGTCGGGTTACAAACGATTCTGCTATCTCAAAATAGAAACTGCCGCACATTGGTAAGCTTTGGGGCGTTCGATACGCAGGTGAAAGGTTTGGACGCGTGATGACGAGTTGAATGAGAACTCGGGTGTTCCATATGACAAATCTACCGACCCAAACAATCAAGTCGAAGAACGCGCTATTTAAACCCTGCAATCCGCGCTGTAGCAATTTCATCCAACACAATCCCAGTGAGACCTGGTCAAGCCTCAAACATTGAGATAACAGGCCTGCGCTTGTCAAGGACAAACTTGAGATCACACCGTCTGAAAAATCCATAACAGCTGGTAAGGATCTGCTCCAGCCTCAATGCCCATGCGTTTGATCTGCAGCTGCATCAACTTGTCGTGAATTGCACATTTCATATGCTGACCCAACAGACTCATTTCTCACCGGCATGCTTGCAAAGCTCAGGTTCGGCGGCAGCACCTGGCAATGGTTGCCAGCGTTCTTTTTGACAATCTTGTTGTTGTCGCAAATTGCTTCTACATCTGACCTCTGTTCAAACCTGCCACGCTGCACAAAATACCAGGAATTTGAAGCTGACAAATGTGACGGCATCTGCGTTGACTGCGAATTGGGTCGCTGTGCAAACTCTAGAAACAAGGTTGAATGTATTAACCGCTGCTTGACCTCATTAGGCTATCCTCCTTAATTGCCCTTTATTCTCACCGAATCATCAAAGATATTCAATCACGTGTCCTGCGAGCTGAATTGCTGCTGCGTAGTCGGCTCTCAATAACACGATTGCAGGTTCATATGGTCGGTAGACAATTCCCATTTCTTGATGTTACGATTGAGGAGACTACTTGAGATCATGAAGCGATTGCACATAGGCCATCACCTTGCTCCTTCCCTCACCTACGCCACGAACTTGCTCCACGCGCCGCTCAAGCGTTGCAAGCCCCTTGAACTCCTTTGGTTCCACATCCTTCTCAAAGCTGTAATCTTCAAAGGATTTGAGCGCCATATCGACGGCATTGGCAAATTTGGCTGGATGCGCCGTTGCGAGTGTGATGGTGACGGCATCTTGCGATGCAGGCAGGCCGAGCGCTGCTTTGACGCCGACGGCGGTGTGTGGGTCGATGATTTCCTTTGTCTTGCTTTCGGCGTAGACTTGCTTGATGGTGGCCAGGGTCGCTTCATCCGAGACACGTGCAGACGTGAAGAGTTGTTTGCTCGCTTCGAGACTGGCAGATGCCACCTTCATCGATCCCTCCGTCTTGAGCGCATTCATCCAGCCTGCCAACTTCTTACTTGCCTCGGCGGGTGAGTCTGCCTCATTTTGCAGAGCCAGGTACCACAACAATCTTTCAAAGTTGGACGAGACGAGAATGTCCATGGCTGGAGACAACGTTTCCTTTGCACCCTCTTCATGTGCTTTAGCGCCATCGTCTTTCAGACCACCGGCGGCCTCTTGCGCATCGAGAGGTTTCTTGGCATACACACCCGATGCAAAGAATCGGTCGAGAATGTCGTTTTCGTTGGTGGCGACACAGAGCTGGGCGATGGGTAGACCCATTCGAGAAGCGTAGTAGCCAGCCAGGATATCGCCGAAGTTACCGGTCGGCACACTGTACCGCACCTGCACCTCGCTCGGCTTCTTGCCAAGTTGCTTGAGCAAGCTAAAGTAAGAGTGGAAGTAGTAGGTGATTTGTGCTAGGATGCGAGCCCAGTTGATGCTGTTGACGGCACCGAGTGAAAAGTCGGTTGAGAATTTAGGGTCGTTGAAGAGGGATTTGACGATATCTTGGCAGTCGTCAAAGGTGCCTTCGACCGAGACGCAGTGGACGTTGGCGTCTGGCACGGTCGTCATTTGCGCTTCTTGAATAGGCGATACGCGGCCGGTGGGGAAGAGGATAAAGACATCGATATCCTTCTTGCCGCGAAGGCCGTAGATGGCAGCCGACCCTGTATCACCCGACGTGGCACCAATGACTGTCAGATGATGCCGTGGTGTGCCTTCTGGCAAACTGTTGTTTTTGCGCGACAAGAAATATTCGAAAAGGTTGCCGAGAAATTGCAATGCGACATCCTTAAAGGCAAACGTTGGCCCGTGGAAGAGTTCGAGTAGGTATTGCGATGTGTCAGGTAGGCCAAGTGATTTGACCGGTGTGCGTTCCGGGTGTCGAAAGGTGCTGTAACTCCGCTTGACGAGATCTTCCAAATCTTGTGCTGGGATCTCGGAAGGTGCAATATAGAGCGACATGACCTTGACGGCGAGCTCTTCAAAGGAAAGGTCTTGCCAGCTGTCTAGCGTCTCTTGCGATAGCGTTGGAATCTCGCTCGGAATGTAGAGCCCGCCATCGGATGCAAGGCCTTTCAGCACGACTTGCTCAAACGAAAGATCCGTGTCTGCTCCACGTGTTGATAGGTAAGAGAGCGGCATGTTGCGATGGGTTGTGCGATCGATGGATAGATGCTGGATGCGATTGTAGAGAGTGTCGAAGTTGGGATCTATAGGTTATACAGATGCGAGCTGAAGAAGCGTGAGAGAATGGAACGACACACACAAATGAATATAAATTGAACGGCTGCTCTCTTCAACTACAAGTATAGCTAGACGACTTCGACAAGTAATACTGACGATGCAAAGAGGTCGAGAAGCGCAAAGGCATCTCCATCTCTTTGCTGCTGGAGATGATGTTTATTGGTAATTTGCGAATGACATGGCCCGTTGCTCTGCCCTCGCCGGGGCCGTTAGACCGGAGCGGCGGTGTCTCTGATTCCAACTTCAAGACTGATCCACCCTTGTATTATATATCCTCTGGCAGTGCGCAGAAGCGGCTTTCACAGCGATGACCGAGGCCTACAGAGTTGCGCGTTGCAAGGCGTCGGCATGGATGCGATAGCCGCAGCTGCCACTCACATCAACCAAAGAAGCGCAAGGAATAAGATGGCAAACGACTCAAAGGGATGTAATCACCTGTATTGATCGATCTCACAAATCGAACTATTCATGATGCTTGATACAATCACCAAGATCGCTGATTGAGTCGCTGTCTCTTTGCTTCAGTGCGTGCATAGGATGCTAGCTAGTTGGCAGAAGGGTCACTTTCTGGATACTCCATAGACAAGCAAATCCGCAACTGCCATCCTCTTGCTTCTCTAAACACGTCATCGGCCGCGCGTCGACAAGGTCAGCATGCTCGCCGTCCTTGTCCACCAACGGTGCATGCACCTGGCCAATCTCGCGCCAAATGGCCCGACTCGGTTCAATCGCCAACTGTGCCAAGCCAGTCCAGGCGCCTGTACTCATCAGGACACGACTACCACTGACCTGAAGACTCGTAAGATTATTAGCTGTGCCGAGATGCTTGAGTGCTAGCTTTTCAAGTGACTTCGAAAGCGGCGGCCTACTTTCCTCAGAAACCGTCAATTGCAGTGTTCTGACTTCGGGCACGTCTCGCAGTGTATAGAGCAAGACGCGATCGCTAGCAAAGGATAGGTTGGAAGCTGCATGCAGCGTACACCGCGCCGCCTCTGAAACTTGCAAGGGGTAGCGATAGCTCAGCGTGTAGATGCCCTGTGACGTATTGACTGCAATGAAGCGAGCTGAAACAGCAAGCTTTGTGCAGTTGCCTGATAGAATACGGGTAGAGCCGTTGCGTGGGTCTTCCTTCGTTGTGTCGACGAGAAAGAGACCTTGATCGGTTGCAACAGCGAGAAAGCGTCGATCAAGCCAGGCTATATCAAGACAGGCTAGCGAAGGCGCCGGAAACGGTAGGAGGGAGAGAAGGCGTGAATTCTTAACGTGTTGACCGACCAAATCCATGTCGAGGAGTGCAATTCGGCCTTCCGAATACCCAACAGCAAGCGTCGATTCGCGCCATGCAAGCGCCGTGACATGCACCAAACCTGAAATAGACGCAGAACAAGCGAGTGTCTTGTTGCTGCCAAAGTTGTGGAATGAGAGTTGGCCTGTTGGACTGGCTGAAGCTGCCACTTGCAGGGTCGGATGAATGGCGATATGCGGCCGTCTTTCAGGAGCAGGCGCAGCACTTGGCATGGCATACGCCCAGAGTAGATCCACAGGGAGCTGAGCAAGTCGCCAAGCATGACCGAGACTCAAGGCCCGCCGCCCGCCATGCGCTTTTACACCTCCATTCCGTTCTTCTTCTTTTGTCCGTGGAAGACTGAATGATTGCGGGATGCTGACATTATGCTGTGAAAGATATTGACGTGTCGTGAGCTCTGTCGCGGGAGACTGTTCAATGAGTCTGCCTGCGTGTTCACAGAGCGTCACGCGTTTGTCCATGATGTGTGCTATGTTTATGATTTTGTCGCGTTGAATTTGTCGTTGTGTTGTGTCAAAGACGGAAACAGGCCTCTACTTCCGATAGATAGTCTAGTATGAGCAGGCTACGTCTCGAGCTTACGGGCCATGGCGCGCTGATTCGCCACGATAGGCGCTACCTCACTCGGAGTCCCAAACAAGGGCAACAATAAGCTTGTAAAGTCACAGCCGACCCGCGCCATGGACTGGGCTGTATACAACAATTGTGTCAACAAGCTACTCCGTGCCGGTACCCCTTCCACCGCTGGCAACTGCTCAGTCAGTCGCGCAAGTAAATCAGAAACAATCCGCTGGGCAAAGTGAGCTAGCCAGTTGTGTGACAGGGCATCTGCTGCATCCTCATCAAAGAGCGACGTATATTGTGAGAGAATGGAAAAGGCCTGTTCGCGAAAGAGCTCGACTTGTTTCTTGACTTGTCGTTCCGGTGAGGGCAAGTGGATGGTTTTATAGGCCGATTGGAGGGCGTCGTAACGTCCCTTGAGGAAGAGATGGCGTAGTTCGTCTTCTTCAAAGGTGCCTGTGCGTCGCAAGAGGCCGACAACTTTGAGGGCTACCGGCAGCTTCTGCGGGCGATTGAGTAAGGCAAGTAATTGCAATGTCATGCGCTCCATCTGTATCTCTGCTTTGGCCACTAAATCACGAACGAGTCGCGAGTTGGGATGCCGTGAGGCGATACGGCCGAGATGCAATGACAAGTCTGCCGCTTCAGCATAGTACCCTTGCGAGACGCAATGCTTGAGCGTTGCCGGTAGATTGAGTAATTCTTGCAGCCTCGACGCGTTCCTTTCCAGTACGGCCGCGTCTTTTCTACCTTGATGAATCTCGGCAAGTCGATCGGCCTCCAACGTAGCAGCTTCTTGCAAGGCTGGTAATTTGGCCTGCGTGGATGCCACAGCCGCCGTCAAGTCTGGCAGCGCGTCGAGCACATTGCCTTTGTTGCGCGTGATCGAAGCATATTCACGTACGACGAGTGCTTTAAGGGATGCATTCAAGCTTTGTTCTTCGGCTTGCAGACGCGCTGTCTGGGCGGAGAGCTCGGACGCGGTCTGCGCTGTGAGATGGAGCAGGTAGGCGCGTGCTGTTTCTGTATCTTGTAAAGCAAGCGAAGAGATGAGCGTGTCCATAGCATCTACTAGCAAGCGCCTCTTTAGCTATTCATCCAAGAGACCAAGTTCAGCAGAAGCCCAAGTAGCTAGCTGGCTTGATTGCTTGATTGGTTGTCGTTGCAGATGTCGTGTCGCGCACAAAACTTCAACGCGCAACGACCAGATCATATCTATCGACGCAACATGCTTCGCTATCTAGTGAGAAGCCAGCGGATAGCCCGGCAAGGTACTCTCCGGCATCGCTGCAAGAGTACTTTGCCTTATCCGCCGCCAGACCCCATCGCAACTTTGTCCAATGGCGTCCGGATCGCGACAGACCCGACACCAGGCCATTTCTCAGCCGTCGGCGTCTTTGTCGAGGCTGGCTCCCGATTCGAGCATACAAATGAGCTCCTCGGTGTCAGTCATATCGTGGATCGACTCGCCTTCAAGTCGACCGACTCAAGAACACAAATGGACATGATTCAAGCGTTGGAATCGCTCGGCGGCACACAAATGTGTTCATCGTCGCGCGAAGCGCTCATGTATACGGCGAGTGTGTTTAACGAGGATGTTGAGACCATGACAGATCTACTGGCTGATACGGTACGGCATCCGCTTATCACAGAAGAAGAAGTTCAAGCACAGTGCGATACAGCCGAGTATGAGATTAACGAAATTTGGCAAAAACCTGAAATGATTTTGCCAGAGCTACTGCATGGTGCTGCCTACAAGGGCACATTGGGCAACTCATTGTTGTGTCCTGAAGAACGGATACCGCATATTACAAGACAAAGCGTGCTAGACTATCGCGCCCGGTTCTTTGTGCCTGAACGGATCGTGCTAGGCTTTGTCGGCGTCGCTCCAGAAGAAGCACTGCGACTCGCTGACAAGTACTTTGGATCGATGCAGCCAGGTCAGCCAATCAAGACGCCTTCAGCGCGCTATACAGGCGGCAGTCATTTCTTGCCTTCCACGAGCATTCCCAATGAGCAATGGACACATCTACAGATTGCCTATGAGGCGCCGAGTCTGCAGTCGAAAGAGATCTATGCGCTTGCAACGCTTCAAATCTTGCTCGGTGGCGGTGGCTCCTTTAGTGCCGGTGGACCGGGCAAAGGCATGTATTCCAGGCTCTACCTCAACGTTCTCAATCAATATGGCTGGATCGAGTCGTGTCAGGCTTTCAACCATACTTACCGTGACTCTGGCTTATTCGGCATCAGCGCTTCATCAAGACCCGATTCGAGCTATGCCATGGCAGGTGTCATTGCCAAAGAACTCGCTTCGCTTTGGGATACAGGCGCGCGCGGCATCAAGCAAGGCGAGGCGGATCGCGCCAAGAATCAATTGCGCTCTTCCCTTCTGATGAACCTCGAGAGCAAGATGATTTGCCTCGAAGATCTTGGACGGCAGGTGCAGTCCCTAGGCGTCCGGCTCTCGGCGGAAGAGATGTGTCATCATATTGACGTGTTGACAGTGGGCGACCTTCAAGCGCTTGCGTATCGCATGTTGTCCAAGGAGATGGGCAGTCGACCGAGCGTCGTGGCTGCTGGACCGGGTGTTGAAAAGATTGGGGATATCTATGGACAATTACGGCGTCATGGCCTGCAACACGCCCATGCATAGACTTCTGTCGGGGAACTACAGTAGATCTCTCCACTCTAGAGCTAGTAGATGCGCTCAAACGGTCGCGTATCGAGAAAGCAAGCATCAAACACGGCACCCACCAAAAACTCAGCCTCTTCTTGACTCTTGACGGCTGGATTTGCTGCCACGGCGCGTGAAGCACGTCGACGGACACATTCTTGATGATGACGTGCGATCCCAGTCATGCCTGTATTGCCAGCCTTGTACTCACGCCACCAGCCGCATTCACCAGACAAACTTGCCGCTCGGATCTCAGAACAGGCATGATGGCGTGGATTGCGCCAGTCGACTTTGAAGCGACATCGATCGAATGCATGCACAAGCTCGTGCATCAAAGTTTTTTCCACTTCAGCTTGGGCAGGTGCCTGATTACTGCAAAGCCGAATGCCACGGTCTGGATGAAAGCCACCTTTTTGGAATAGGCAAGGGCCGCAGGTGATCTCCTCTTCCGTCATACCACAGCCGAGTTTGTCAAGCTCTTTGAGCATAAAGAGGACGCCTGGTGAGCTCGACATGAGAAAGTCTCGAGACTTGTTGCAGCGTGCTAGCATAGGTTCTTTATAGGTTTCATCGCGCCAGGCTCGATACTGACGCTGTTCTTGCGGCGAGGCACGACCAACGAGGCAGTTCATAGAGACGAGCCATTGATCGAATGAGGAGAGCTTGTTGTAGTCATTCAGCGGGTCTTCCATCTGTTCAGCAGCTTTCAGCTAGACAAGTACAATGTACAAGTACTATAGCCAGTAGTGTTGGTTCATCTTTTCATTTCGACGACACTCCTTTTGTTGCACGACGTTGATACGTTGATACAAGAAAAGCTGCAGATGCGAAAATGTACAATCGTCATCAAGCTAGGTATGCAGCTCAATCTCAAGCTCCGAACGCTCATATCCAGGAACATCCTCCATCTGCGATGAACACACCCATGAACCCCATATCGCCAACCTATCGCTGCTCGTCGAGACGGCGACCCATCTCCGTCGCGCAGGTCATCGCGTTGTGATTGTCAGTTCAGGTGGCATTGCCATGGGCTTGCGCAGATTGGACTTGCCGAAGCGGCCGAAAGTGTTGGCGGCCGTTCAGGCCATTGCGGCGGTAGGGCAGTGTCGCTTGATTGCGCTCTGGGATGAACTCTTTCGACAGCTGCGGCAACCTGTCGCCCAGATTCTACTCACACGGAATGATATTGCAGATGTATGACTTCATGATCAATGACCGAGCTAACGACAGCGATCACAATACCTAAATGCGCGGAATACTTTGGCTGAACTACTCGACATGGACGTCATTCCCATCGTCAATGAGAATGATACCCTGGCCGTCTCTGAAATCAAGTTTGGCGATAACGACACGCTGAGTGCTATTACGGCTGCTCTCGTCTCGGCCGACTACCTCTTTCTCATGACGGATGTGGATTGTCTCTATACAGATAATCCACGGACCAATCCCGATGCAAAGCCCATCGAGGTCGTGGATGACTTTGCAGCTCTCAAGGCCGATGTCAGTAGTGCAGGCTCAGCTGTCGGAACAGGTGGCATGTACACCAAAATTATCGCCGCCAAGCTGGCTGCTTCAGCGGGTGTCACGACTGTTATCACGCGTGGCTCTATTCCTTCTAATATTGCGCAGATTGTCCAAGGTCTAGAACCAGGCTCAGAGAACAAGCCGAGCGCGTCACTACCGCTGCATACACGGTTCACGCCGTCAGATCGGCCGACCAAGGACCGACATATTTGGCTATTACATGGTCTTCACGTCGAAGGCCGTATCATTATCGATGCCGGTGCCCATCGAGCCATTTGCCGCGTCAACAAGGCTGGCCTCTTACCGGCTGGCGTCGTCCGTGTCGAAGGCCATTTCGGATCTCAGCAGGCCGTCTCACTCTGTATTGAAGAAGAAGGTCAAGTCAAGGAAGTGGCGAGAGCGTTGAGTAACTATAGCTCAGCCGAGGTGGATCGCATCAAGGGTGGTCAGAGTGGTGCTATCTCTGGTCTACTTGGCTATGCGGATACTGAGTATGTCTGTCATCGAGATAATATAGCCTTTCCATAGCTTCTCTCTAGACTATAGCTCTTGGCCATGGGCATGCAGGCCTTTTCCTGCTCATCTCGCGACTTGATTGAGTTGACTCTGTAACAACACCACAAAATGAGCGTCTATAATCCAGAAAGCGTTCGCGACGTGGCAGAGTCGCTTGGTATACCCCATATCGCCGAAGATGTCTGTCGGACACTCGCGCAAGATGTCGAGTATCGCATCCACGCCATCATTCAAGAAGCCTCTAAGTTCATGCGACACAGCAAACGGGCTACCTTGCGAACAAGCGACATTAGCCATGCCTTGCGCGTCCTCAATGTCGAACCCGTCTATGGATTCGCGGCGCATCATGCCATCAAGTACCGCGAAGCACCCATCGCCGCTGGACAGCCACCCTTGTACTTTTTGGAAGAGGAAGAGGTGGAATTCGAAAAGCTGATGCAGATGCCGTTGCCAAAAGTGCCGCGCGAGGTGGCTTATACAGCCCACTGGCTTGCGATTGAAGGCGTTCAGCCGGCGATTCCACAGAACCCGGCGCCGCAGGAGGCGACGGCGCAGGAAGAGACCGAGGCAGCCACGACTGAAGTCAAGCCGCTCGTCAAGCATGTCTTGTCCAAGGAGCTCTTGCTTTACTTTGAGCGTATCAGCAAAGCGTTGCTGGATGAGGAAAACGACACAATGCGACAGGCAGCACTGGCTTCGCTACGGAGTGACCCAGGTCTACACCAGCTCTTACCCTATCTCGTGCAATTCATTGCTGAAAAGGTAACGCACAATCTACGCAATCTCTTTGTCCTCGAGACGATGATGCAAGTAGCTGCGGCGGTGTTGGAAAATCCAAATCTCTTTATCGAGCCTTATATCCACAGTCTCATGCCGTCCTTGTTGACCTGCATCGTGGCGAAAAAGCTCGGCGACGGCGACCATTTTCGCCTACGCGACCTGGCCGCCTCGATTCTCGGCAACCTCTGCGATCGATTCGGCGAATCGTTTACATCACTCAAGCCGCGCGTCACCAAGACGTTGCTACGTGCCTTTTTGGACAATAAAAAGCCGTTTGCGACGCATTATGGCGCGATTGTGGGATTGACGCGTATGGGCCGCGAAGTCGTCCGCATTCTTGTCTTGCCGAATGTATCGATTTACGAACGTTTGTTGCAGCCAGAGCTCGAAGAGAATCCGGAAGCCCAGCGGTGTCTGGAGGCGTTGCAGCAGGCGCTCGAAACGATTGCCGATGAAGAGGTGGGACAGGTGGACATACCTGACGATGCACGCGCCGTGCTCACAGCCCGCGTTGGTACACTCTTGACGAATTACATCATGGACAAGGACGACGATCGGCTCATGAAAGTTTTGCTTTCTACCTAATCTAGACTCTAGGCCGCTTCGGTTGAAGCAAACTCGCCATACTTCTCAAGCACGGCCGACCATGCCACACGGCTACGCACGAGATCATCCAGCGTCGACAAGATGTCTGCCTCGCTTGCACGAATCTGCTTGGTCGTGTCGCGTTCACGCAAAGTCAAACTGCCATCTTCAACGGTTTGGAAATCAATCGTGATGCCAAAGGGTGTGCCGAGTTCATCGTTGCGGGCGTAGCGACGACCAATCGCTGCAGACGAATCGTCGACTTTGCTCGAAATTTCAAGCGCTCGCAGTTTTGCAGAGAGACTGGGCAGGCAGGCGAGCAAGTTTGCGTGGCCCGAGAGGGGTACGAGCAGCACTTTGGTCGGCGCAATCGAGGGCGGGAAGGAGAGGACGCAGCGTTGGATATCGTTGGGCCGCGCCCAGAAGGAGTGTTCGAGGACGGCATAAAGAATACGGCCGATGCCAAAGGATGGTTCAATGACGTTGGGCGTGTATTCGCGAATGTTGCTGACGACTTCCTTGAGCTCGAGCTTGACGAGGTCGGACGGAATGTCGTGACCGGCAACGTTGACGACGCCTTTTGCAGCAGCCGACTCTTTCTCCTCAATAGACAGCGCTTCAATGGCAGCTTCAATAGACTTGGCATCCTTTTTAAACTTCATACCAAACGTCTTGCGGTCAATTGTCGCCGTCCATTTCTGCTCCACGAGCGGCGTCTTGAGCGCCTCGCGCACAACGAGCGCAGCACCCGTCTTTTTCGAGTGCACTGACAAGTCATACGCCGACCGATCCGCACAGCCAACACATTCAATCCAGCCATAGGTCGTTTGAATCTCAGCATCCCAGCAGTCACATGCATAATGAGCCATTTCTGTATTCATGTGCTGACGGAAACGCAAGCGCGCCGGGTCAATACCAATCTTTTGCAAAAACAAGAAAATGCGAGCGAGAAAGTAGCCAAGGGTTGGGTTGTCCACCATGCCAGACGACACGGCCTCATCGACAGTCATTTCAGTGATGTCAGTCTTGCCATCGAGTTGCGTCTGCTTGGGCAAGAAGCGCAACGTTGTTTGCTTCACCTCGTCAAAACGGTCGTGCGACTTGTCTTGCGGGTCGACAAAGTGCTCAACTTCGGCCATGAGAAACTCGCGCACACGTAGCAAACCTGATCGCGGCGCAATTTCATTCCTGAACGATTTGCCGATACTGGCAGAGGCAAACGGCATGCGTGCATTGTTGAATTCAAGCAACTTTGAAAAATTGAGAAACTGGCCTTGTGCCGTCTCGGGACGTAGATAGGCTTGGAACTGGCCCGTGGGACCAATCTGCGTTTCAAACATGAGGTTGAACTGGACAGGCGGGTCGAGTTTGCCATCGTTGGCCGGGTTGCGGATATCGTACTTGACAATCAGCTCGCCGAGCTCAGGGCCGGAAAAGCCATCAATCTTGGCAAGGCAGGTTTCGTACTCGGTAACGGTGGCGTCATCCAACTTGATGGCGGCAATGTTCTTGACCTTCTTCTTGCGCTTCTTCTTGTCGTCTGATTCTTCAACTGCTTCCACAGCTGTGCCTGTTGCATCGCGGTGACCCTTCAAGCGCGCCTCGAGTACTTCCTCCACCAAGTGATCTACACGAAAGATCTCCCCCGTCGTCCTGTCTTTGGTCATCCAATCGGCAAACTTGTCGACGTGGCCAGACGTCTTGAGCACCTCTGCCGGCGTCAAACACGTCGTGTCCACCTCGAGCATTGAATCATTGATGATGAAATGCTTGCGCCAGAGATCGATAATGTTGGCCTGCAACGCACAGCCGGCAGGACCATAGTCGTATAGGCCAGAGACAGCGCCGTAGATGTCAAACGATGGGCCATAGAAGAAGCGCTTCTTGATGATTTCGTCGAGTTGAGGTCGCTCAAAGTGGCCGGAGCCTGCGGGCCTTGCTGCCATGGTGCGAAGAGATCGACTGAGCTGAGTAGTAGGTAACAGACAATAGCGCCTGAGCATGCACAAGCTCCTTTCGGGCTGTTAATTATCACGCTTGCTTGTTCTCGCCGCAGACAGATGAAACGGTGGAATTTCACACGATGATTCAGATGGGCGAAGCGTGTCTTCCCAGGGTTCTGAAAGACCAACCTGGGAAGCTCTTGTGGTACAAACACAAGCTAGGCTATCATGACAAGACGCTGGCAAGGGCGAGAACTAGAGAGCTGAATTGGCTGTCATTTACCATCGCGCTCAAAAGAGGCGTCCGGTGGCACCAACTAGGACTATAGCCCGGAGGTGCTCTTAATGACTGGCCCGTTGATAGGAAAGGGCCGTACCGCTGATAGCATGTCCTCTCTCCTCTCAAACTTCAGATTTTTAGTTGATCTCATTCTGCCAGTCGCGGCCCAGCACAAGCTTCTCTTGCTTGTTAAAGACCAGAGACATGGCATCTTGATCTGCGACAGTCAAGATCCTCTTCTGAGCAAGTTTCGTCTGCTTGTGCTGAGCGCAATGCTGTAAGACTATCTTGACATATCAATCTCATACGAATATATCCACCACCTGACGCACATGGGCATACAGACTGGTTCGCTACACAAGCTTGGGTTTTGATCGGAAGTGACAGCGACATGACGATCGTACCACGCGATCACTGCGGATCCGCTGACCAACCATCGCCTGAAGCTGTCAAGAGCATCTGCCAGCTAGCGATGTCCAGGAGGGTATCAGTCCGTAATCTTGTAAAGTTTGTCGCCATGCGAGATAGCGCAGGCGATGTGGGCTTGTTATGCTCGTGGATCTTTTGAAATGTGACATTGACTCACGCGCCATGTAACCTTGCAATTGCAATTGGTGCTCGGCTTTTGCTCCGGGATCAAAAGTATTTCCGTGAGTTCCGGAACGTAATTTGCCGCGCTATCGTTGTGAAGAGCTGCGGGACAATACGTTCAGCTGGCGACAAGGACGTGGTCTCCTGACTCTTGATCGGATCAGAGATAAGCAGGCCGATCGCTTGGCTCTGGCGAAATCACCCTGTTCAAGCAGTCACTGCGAGCAAATATCAGCGAAGACCTTTCTCGGCAGCTCATTTACCAGGAGCCAACACCATTGTAGCAATTATACCCAGAGTAGCTTGTGCGCATAGCTGCACAATCCCTTACTGTAGCAGAATAACCGTACTATATCAAAGTGCAACATTGCGCACTGGGTCTGTTAAACCGGCGATTGAATGAATATGCTTCAAGCCACCGTCTTGCGAGCATGCGTATCGTCGACGAAAATATTGGCATTGTTTACTTGTCATGCTGTTGTACAAATTGTAGGCGACGACAGATGCGCGAGAACGGTTTGGAGACTCGACAAAATCTGTTGAGTGAGCCTCAAGGCAAGGTGTCCGTGGGACAACTGAAAGCAGTCACAATGTGACCTACCCCTGAGCTTCAAAGATTGTTATAAGGAGCCGTCCACCGCCCCAACCTAGTTCTTTACAAGTAGCATTCCTTCTGAACTTCAACAAAATCATCCAGGTATTTACAGACGCCTCTAAAGCCACACGCTCTCCAAAGGAGGATATTTGTTCAGTGTATTGCAACAAAGCCCTCGACATCTACAAACTACAGACCACCGGCACCAAAAGAGATTCAATTGATGTATGCACTAATGTGCTTCCAATGACTTGTCCTTGGGATCTGGCCTATCACGAACCGGGCGCCATAACTCTGGCTGGCTTTGAATGGGCAATCAATCAACGTCATACATTCCGCGATGCAACCAAAGGCCCTCAAGTGTCCAAGACTTGCTTGTGTACTTTTCACATTACCATTATGCGCAGATATACGAACCCCGAAGAGTCCGACAAAGCATCGCCGACGGCCAAAGAGCACCTGGAACAAGTCAAACAAAAGGCCACTGAGCAGGACTATTACACTGCGCTAGGAGCCGTTTCTAAAAGTTGTCAGCTTGAACAGATGACTCAGAGATTTTCCGCTCGAGGCTGGACTGCTGTGGTTGTGTCCAATGAGATTGCCAAAGTTTGTTACACTTGTGATGCTGCATCTCCACCAGTAACCTTCCACATACTTAAATATCCAGGCCCGAAAAGAATTCCATTGAAACACAATCCTAACTTACACTACTACCTGATTGGCGGAGCTCTTGTTGCTGCAGAAGCTGCAGCAGTTCTTGCAGCGATCCTCACCGAGAATCCCTTTATTCTGTGAAAAAATGCGATACTCTTGCTGGCTGTGTAGCCCGATTAACATCATTGAGAAAGCCCACGGCCGGTCAATCGCACGGTTAAGCGTGAGATTACTTACGTGGTTTCGAACAACAAAGTTAGGTAAATTGATGCAGAGGTCAGCTGCACTACCATAACCATCCAGTTATGCAAATTCTGAGCTTGAAAGCAAGTGCAGTGCTCATGCAGCTTTTATCATTACTGAATGTTCATCTCGTTTGGCACGTCGAAAGTGATACAAGTTGTGCTAAGACTGTTTGGAGACTCGAACAGATGATCCGAGTATCAATTGCTTCGTCTACAGCTGACACTTTGAATGAGCATATTTGTCCCGCACATTGCGACGTAGCGATGAAAATCTTCCAGCTCAGAACGTCCGGTATCAAGACAGATACATTCGATCTGTGTACAAATGTTCTTCCGATGACGTGTTGTTGGGACTTGGCATATCACAAATCAAACGCCACTGTTATCGCCAGTTTCGACGGTCACATCGATTCACTTCACATTTTTGACGACCGTTTCATGCATATGGGTTCACAAGTGTCCAAGTTTCGCTTATGTTCATTTCACATCACAATGATTCGGAGATACACCAGCCCCGAGAAGACCGACGAGGCTTCAACAACAAAAAGCCGTCTGGAACAAGTCAAACAGAATGCTCTTCTTCGCACTTTCTATAGTGCACGAGACGCGGTGGGCAGTAACTGTCAAATCTCTCACATGACGAAGCGCATCTCGAATCGAGGCTGAGAATTTGTACTAATAGCCGATGAAAGTGGCAAGAATTGTTACATGTGTGATACTGAACTTCCGCCGGAAACTTTTCACACCATCAAATACCGAGGCCCAAAGAAAATTCCGTTACTACACAATCCTAATCAACATTACTATCTGATATGGCGAGCTCTTGTAGCTGCCGAGGTGGCAGCAGTTCTGGTCATTCTCATCGACAATCCTTTTCTCCTTTAGATGGTGCTATCTTCGGCACCTGCTGAAGATACTCAAGCATTTTGATACCTGGAACCGATGAGAAACGGTTTCAAAAAGAAAGTTGCCGGTAAGCTGACACTTTCAGGCAACTTCAAGTACCTGTCATCTTGTTACAAGTCTTAAAGTTGACGCGAGGGGCGTATAGCTGAGTAAAACTCATTACGAGCCGCACGATGGGGATCAAAATCCTCTGCAATCGATGATTAGATACAGAATAAGCATAGGGACTATGGTCGATACATGATTACCGAAGGAAAATCCAGTACATGTAGATGCCGCTGAGGAAATACCAAGTGTGCACTTCTATGGCCTGCAGCATACGCTATTCTGGACAATTTGGATCGACTCACAAATTCGACCATTTCAATTCGATTGGCGAACTCAGTTGCAGGATCAAATGAACGTTCCGAAAAACACTCTGCATGTGCCCTGGCTCGCACGGTATGGCAAAACAGCTGCAGCATCCGAAGCCTCTTTGCAGCTTCACAGTAATCACCAGACGACAATCATATGCAGATTAAACTACGCAGACTGAACATTGCGTATACCGATGATTATGATGCGCACACATTTGCGACTTCTGATATGGCTCATGTTATGAGATCTAAGGTTTTCTGATGTTACATTGACCCACACGCAGTTGTAATCTTCGAGGTGACTTCGTTATCAGTTGTAGTTGAGAACGAATCATTGTCTCCGCCCGTTTTCAAATAAACTTATCGCAGCTATTCTTCACTCTCAGCCATTTTTACTGTCGTTATTTAATACGATAACGCTTATTGTGGTTCAGGGGCAGCTAATTTCCGAGTTTACGAATAGATCAGCTGGACCAAACATCAGCTTTACTCTCAACGCATTGTCCTATATCAGAGCAGCTCACCGTTGTGAATCATCGGATTCAGACGCGTATTTGAAAACGTGGCAGCCAATGAATGTTCTCGACGCATGCTTACTGCTGAAGAATCTTTTGTTGCCTTTCATATTACATCTGCTCATGCTCACTGAAAGCAATGACTCATGCGCAAAAACTGTCTGGAGACTCGACAAGGTTATTCAAGTGCTAAAGAATGCCTACGCTCATGATAACGCAGAGGGAGAACTTTGTTCGGTGTATTGTGTCAAGGCAATCATGATCTTCAAAAACTCAAGTCCCTTCAGAGACGTCATCGATCCATGTACAAATGTGCTTCCAATGACTTGTCCATGGGACATAGCTTTTCATGAACCGCGTGCCGCTATCATCGGCGACTGGAATAAGCAAGTGAACCAGCGCCACATATTCGACGATGGATTCTACGGTCGCCAAATTTCCAAATTTTGCTTGTGCACGTTCCATATCACTATGATGCGGAGATATACAAGCTCAGAAAGGGACTCCGACGAGGCATTCACATCAGCCGAGCAACACGTTCACCATATTATAGAAGAGGCAACTCAGGAACACTATACTGCATTAGATGTCATCTCTCCGAGTTGCAAGCTTCTTCATATGAAGAGTCGACTCACAATTCAAGGCTGGACTGCAGCGATAAAGATCGACGAACGCAACAAGCCCTGTTTTATTTGCGATACTGAAGCACCTCCAGTGACCTATCACATTATAAAATATCCAGGGCCAAAGAAGATTCCAATCGGATTCAATCCTGATTTCCATTACTATATGATAGGGGCAGGACTTGTTGTTGCAGAAGCTGCAGCTGTACTAACGGCAATTCTGAACGAGATGCCTTTCTTGTTGTAGAGAATGAAAGCCTTCATCTATCGTATCCACCTGTGATCAATGATATCAAGCAAGAAACAGCCGTCGCAGCTATTATCCTTATCGTTTTCTACCCTTTTACCTAAGGTACTTGATCAGCAAACAAATTGACTGATAATGACGTATAGGCGCACTCGCGATAATAGAGTCACATCGAACGACGCCCCTGCATGTACACCACCCCAAGTTGAAAAGAATGCTACGTTACCTAAATCATCTCCCTGACTTGGTCACCCGTCGATATCAAGATGCAGCTTTGGTATCACGATTGTCGCTGCTGAATTCTGGAGAGGCCTCTCCCTGCGAGCGTAATTCCGAGAAGCACATATATTATCCATCCCACGAAGAACAACCAGCTAGATACATCATACCAATCCATAGCAGTCATCACGTTGACCCCTAGCTTGACCTTGACGATGTTCGTATGGATATATATCTTTTTCTAGCAAGTATTATGGGATAGTACGCATCAATGCTGGAATGATTTATGATCTTTGAGCAGATGCCTACAAATTAATGCTTTCGCAGATTACTACTTTGGAATGATGCAACTCGTGAACATCAAAAGTATCGTGCCGGGTTTTGCACAAGCTATCCCACCTCATCAAAGGTACCTCCGCACTTTGGTGAGGCCGAGGAGGTTCAAGTCACAACAAAAAGAACAAACGCCTATCAACACGCGGCCAAGCGCGAATATTTGCCCGACTGTCAGCAAGTCGGTAGAATATTGCAGAGACAGCCAAAATCACGAGAAATGTACTGATAAACTCAACCGCGTCGCTTGTACTATCGTGAAAGTTGACTTCTATTTTTCTTAACAAGCCAGGATACTAAGCTGTGGCTGAATGAGTGTCTTGGCCGCATGAACTGTAAGTCATCCTGCATAGCTGCTTCATCGGCATCATGATAGGCTAAATCCCAAGAGCAATCCGACGGAAGCACTACGATGCAGATTCCCGGGATCTTTCCGGATTTTTCGGCCCAATACCGCTCTCTTTCTTCTAGACAAACGCTCATAGAACGAAGCTTGCAACCGACTGAAACTTTCGCAGTTGGACAAGTTTTGTTAGCTGGCACACGGTCTTTGCGCAAGGATACAGCAACAGCCACGACTTTCTGCTGAAATCGACGATGCAGCTGCAGCACATTCAAGACCAAATCTAAGGCTTTGATGATCCGTAGTAGCATATGATGCCAGCTGAAGTAACGCAGCTGCTATGGGGCGGGACACTGCTTATGTCGATGATCAATTGCAACAAAGATCTGGAGCTTCTAGCTGGGAAGACCAGCTGCTACAGAGCTTGGCTAGATCCTGTCGTAGCACGGATCATGACCCCGATAGGTAGAATTCTGGGATACGGAAGTGTTGAGTCACGCGGGTCCCGGACGCCTGCGAGTGCGAGTCAAGACTAACTCCAACAAACAGACAAACAAGAGACACCCGAGGGAACTGTTGTAAGTAAGCGTGTGTTGAACTAGTCACGTGCAAGCAGGACACCTCCTGAGTCTTGAGGATTCTTATATAGAGGGGGGGAAGAGGACACGTAGGAGAACTAACGAAAAATCACTTTCTCATATCACAGGTTATGAGCCTTGGATGAATGAGGATTGCAAGGACGGCTTCTTGCAACTGAACGTTCTGGGCACGGATGCTGAAGCCGTAAAGTTCTTCCAGACTTTGAAGTCCCAGGCAGACTGGCATGTCTTTAATCGCACTATTAAAGGCCTCTGCGAAAGCCAGGACGCAAAATGGCTCCTGCAGCCGCCAAAGAATGAAAAAGACACGACGGAACCTTTCGCGCAGATGTTGGCAACGTCCAAGCGTTATCTTCGTATTCTGAAGATGTTTGCGGGTCCAAATGCAAAGATGCTGATTTTGAACACGCGCACCTTTGCAGAGGCATTTCAAATCTTGGAGAGCGTCTATGGTGAATCCAAGAAGGCACAGATTGGCTTGTTGAAGACCCGTTTGTACAACTGGCGCGAGAATGATGAGGATTTCCACGCAGGCAAATTCCTGG
The DNA here is from genome assembly GCA_003717165.1 of Protomyces inundatus. Taxonomy (NCBI): domain Eukaryota; kingdom Fungi; phylum Ascomycota; class Taphrinomycetes; order Taphrinales; family Protomycetaceae; genus Protomyces; species Protomyces inundatus. The sequence continues at coordinate 108 of QXDR01000087.1, read as the reverse complement.
CAGAAATCAAAGCTGTTTTCGACGAGTTGGCCTCTCTGGAATGTGCAGTCGACGGCGAGAAGCAGGTGGAGTTCATGGCGAAGGCACTTCCACCTTCGTGGGCGGCTT